>CABFOW010003708.1:3026-42541 GCA_902141385.1 Timema californicum | reverse complement strand
AAACAAACAGAACATGTAAAGTTTTATTTCAAAACTAACTAGGGCCCAAAATAATAAAAAAAAAAAAAACACTGGAAAATGTGCAATATTAATAATATACAAAACAGGAATTCTTAAAAAGATTCGTCTACTAAGTCTAACAGCACCCAAACACCATTTCATATCAATACACACTTCAAGCTGTCGGTGCAGATATTTTCTCCGAAAATGTAAAACGGCAACATTCTAAAAAAAGGAAATACTTTAAAATACTTGACATGAATATTTAGAATTGAAGGAAAGAAATAAAGAACAAGTGATTGAATTAATTAACTCTATCCTACATGCAAAAACTAGAGCTAGAAATATTTTTCAATGTAGGCCTAAAGGAAAATGAATTCCCTTCTGAGAAAGTTAAAAGTTGAAGTCTTAGCACAATAATGCGGTGCATGATAAAACTATTCAATTCAAATACTTCCAAACAATGACGTCCTGTATTCCTTTTTTGAAACAAACAGCTGTGTCACCTCTACTCTCTACTTCACACCTATAAGTTGGGAACACCAGAAGCAGCTTAACAGCACTTTTCATGTTTTTAGATAAATTTCTGACTTCAGGCGTCATCACTTTGAAAGCTGTTATAGCATCACTGAGACAGGAAATACTGTTCTTTTTTTTTTAAAAAAAAGAGTTTAACCTCAACTTGAAAGGATGGTGTGTCGACTTCAGGGTACGGATTTAAGAGTTCTGCATTTTACCCATTTTCCAGCACCATGTTCTTCTGCACACCACTCTGCTCAGTAACATCTTGTTGCAGTCCCATAATTGCTGTTTCAACAACTTTATAATATTCTTGCCGGAAGTAGTCCTCACAAGAATTCCACTCATGCTGCTTCCCTGACCCGCAAAACCGTTTGGGTGGGTGTTTAGCCCTCGGCAAGGTCAGAGATTGCAAATTTAGCTCACCAATTTTTCTCACAACAAGAATTGAAAATAATCTTGAATTTATCTTCACCTCGCAAGATCATATTAACCAGTTAAAATGGTCTCAACAGACTTAACTAGTCCAGACAGAGTCTTCTTTCTTCCTTGAAATGATTTATTCAATAGCTCGAGGAGATCAACATCTTTTGCAATAACAAATCCAAGATATGCCAATCCATTTGAGAAACAATGAAGTTAGCCCCAGCATAGTTGTTCTCTGAAAGCTCACAAAGTGTCCGTAAAACGAGGTCATTATTATCTATGATCTCTTCTATTTGTGATTTCCTGTATATCCACCTAGTCGGGCTTAGTGGTTAAAGTTCCTTTTTTGGTTATATTAATGGGGGGGACGTGGGACGTGTCCCCACCACCCCTCCAGATTTATATCCCCCCGCCCCCACTTGCAACGCCTGGGAACTTTGTCTTGTTTTCAAATACCTTCACGTATTTTTTTAAATCTACATCCTGGCAAAAACAGGTTAAATTTTCATAGGGGGAACCTTAAATGTGATAAAAGTTGCTAGAGCTACTTTCGCGTAGGTATCCATGCGTCAGGTCATATTATATGCATCTGTCACTTTTGATAGATATGAGACCAATAATATTCTATAATGTTATCATTGTTGACCGCTGTAAAATAGGTATGTATTTTATGAAAGTTTATTTCAAACACAATCTTACTGAGTCACTGTAATCTTGATTTTAAATTAAACAAATTTATATATCTATCTAATTATTAGTTTTTGGTGTGGTTATAGCAAGAAATATTATTGTGCTGGCAACACTGTTAATACACTATAAATAAGAATTTCATTTGTTTAAATATGGCGGATACTATTGTGAATCAAAAGGATTATTTAAAAAAATATTTATCGTCTGGTTCTGATGGTAAAAAGAAAAAGAAGAAACGAAAAACAGATACTTTATCTAATACAAAGTAATTGTTATTAGTTCAATTTTAACTATTTCCTTTAAGTTAAAATTATCTTGACTGGTTAACTCAGGAAAGCCCTCTTGGCAGGATATAATTCTATGATGTGCTTTATTTAATGTATCAATTTGTGTGTAATAAAGTATTGTAGGGTTTTAATAACCATTATACTTTATCATAACATTAGACTTAATTTTATGTTTATTTTTCATAAGCGGTCAATATAATGTATTTTCTTATTTGAGACAAAAAAAAGAGAGAAAAGAAACAAGGACGAATAGCTGTCAAATCCACATGTTTTCATTAGAGAGCACGTACTCCCCCCTCCCCCTTGCGTTTAAATTTTTCTATTCGCAATCTGAGGACAGAGGCGGCTTAATGGTTGTGCGAACCGGGCGGCTATAACTTAGGCATCATAGTGGAGTTAAAACCGTTGACTTTTTGATGATTACATGACATTTTACCTATTAGTATAATTTTATGGGGAATAAATTAGAATTTAGTGCCATTCTCAAAAGGTTATTTTACATTTGCCATCTTGAAAAAAAGGCACCCTAAAATGGTTTGTTTTTTTTCAATTATAATGTAAACCGTTTATATTGTCGAAGTGTTTGTTAAACTTATAATAAATGGAAAATAGTATTGTCTACACAATAATGTTAGGTTTGGGTTATTTTCATATTTTTCAGAGTTCAATCACAATGGAAAGTGTGGTAACTGACAGCTAGCAAAAGATTTAAAGAACGATCAAAAGAACAACAAAATTAAACATTTATTTTTGTCAACATTTTGACTGGCAAAAGAGACAGCGAATCAATATATAGTCTTGCAGATCATTTGGTTTTTTCGAATGGATACATGAGAATAGATCTGGTAGATTTTAATAGCTGTCAGGGCGCCAAAAAGCAATCCTGCCTGGGCACAAAATTTACCTCGGGGCCGCCCCTCCCTGAGGGCGCGCTGTCACTCGGATGATAGGGACCCACCAAACAGGTGGATGACCTGTATCTCTCTTTACTTTGGATCACGACTGTTTAATCGGTTTGATGTCTCATGCTGGAGTACAAATGCTCACATAGGTCCTTTAAAACCCCCATTTTAAATAGGACACTGTTGGCTCGGGACCCCGACATAATAATCTCTTTCCAGCTTTCTTTAGTCTTAATCAAAATATAACTCACAGCGCACTTAGATGTAATACTTCCAGCCTTGGAAGATTTTACTATTTATAATGACCTAAGATTAAAATAAAGTTAAGCTTTCTTCTTCTTCTTCTTATTATTATTATTATTAGCACCGCGTCTTACTACCCGTTCGGGTTATACGCACTTACGCTAATGTGTAATGGTAGGGTGATTGTGAGATGAAATGGAGGACCTACAGTTTAACGTGGGATCCGAACCACGGTGGAGGCCTGGCATTCCCCACATTCACAAGATGTCTTGTCAGAGGTGAAGGAAGGGTTTGGTAATCAGATAAATCTGTGCCGGGACCGAGGATTGAACCCCGGCCGCCAGCATAGAAGTCTGACACCTTACCCCTTGACCACAAGGTCACCTTAGCTTTCTTAATAACTTTGCTATGTTCTTTACAGTTTAAAACAAATGTTTCAGGTTTCGAATACTTGACGACGACCTTGACCTCGACAGTATGCGGCCGTTGGATGACAACGAGCTAGATTTGTACAACTTGGACGAAGATGCGCCTCAAATAGCGGGAATAATCGATGAACGCCCCGAAGAATTAAGAACAATCGAGGAATTTCGTGGTTCAAAGCGTTGGAAGGTCGTCACGGATGATAATGAAGATGTCCACGTGACTGATATAAGAGCAGAGGTCTCTAGTGAAGAGATTAAACCTTCTGAAAAAAGGTCGCAGCAAGGTGACTCGGATGAGTCACCCAAACGAAGAACGCGCGATGATGACTTGTCTCCGCCAAGAAAAAGGAGTGAAAAAAATGACTCGGATGAATCACCGCCAAGAAAGTCGTCGAAACACAACTTGGATATTCCCAAATCTAAAAAATCTAAATATCTTAGAGATGAAGTACACTCTAGAAAACCTAGGAAACGGTATGACTCAGATGTTTCCCCATCAAGAAATTCAAACCGGGGCAGTGATTCTGATGAATCTGTGTCTAGAAGGGGCGACAAACGTAATTCATCTTCGAAATTCAGCTCATTTTCAAATAATGCAAGAAATTCTAGGTTAAGAGGAAAAAACAAGTACGACTCGGTTAGTTCAGCGCCTAGAAAAAGGGCAGACGATTCTGATGTGTCGCCTGTCAGGAGATCAGAGGGAAAAAGTGATTCGGACCACTCACCCAATAGAAAACCTGTCAGAGAAAACATTGGTTCGCTTAAACAAGGTAACAGGGCAAGACGAAAAAGTTCAAGTGATTCTAATAAAAACGCATCAAAACGAAAATCGAAAAAACATAACGATAGAAGTAGTGATCCAGACAATTCCCCACCGAGGAAATATAATAGCAAAGATTCATCAGATGAGTCGCGGGAACCAGACAGACGTACTAACCGAGAAGTTTCTTATGACAAGTATAATTCTCATGAAAGGTTAAAGAAACCATCAAGATGGGAGTCAAACGCAAGAGATCAGGAATTAGGTTCGAAAGATAAACACGGTGAATCTAGAAAGGAGTTGATCAAAGAAAGACTATCAAGGAAAGAAGATTCAGACAAATTGCCAACAAGAAAGTTAGACAAACATTCGAGAAAAAAAACTACAAATGAGAACTCCGTATCGAGGAAGTCTCGCAGTGATTCTAACCCGTCACCCCCTCCGAAAGTTAACAGACATCAAGCATCAAACAGAAATCAAGTGCAGAACACTTCGAGTGATTCAAGTCCGAGGAAAAAACAAAAATATGACTCAATTAATTCTCCACCGCGTGTATCTAGCGATTTAGACGACGTTATGAAGAGGATACGACAAAGTGAATTTGATGAGGGCTCCCCTGAAGTTGCGACATACTATAGACATTCACTGAAGCGTGTTAAGAACTCTGAAAAACTTGAGAAATCTTCTCAAAAGCACGTTTCACGTGAGATTTCTAAAAGCCCATCTAAAAAGAAATCCTCTAAAGGGAGTGATTCCGACACTTCACTTACAACGAAATCAAGAAATCGAGATTTGTCAGATGAATCACCACCCAGAAGGGGAGAAAAACATAGGTTACAAAAGCATAACAATGCAAATAGGTCAAAAAATAGGAATTCATCTCCACAAAATACCTCTTCTCCAAGAAGACTAAAACATAAAGATTCATCAGACGAATCCCTGCATAGGAAATCTAGGAGAAACAAATCCAAAAATAACAAATCTGTCAACAGTGATTCATCTCAAAGTGACAGCGACGTTTCACTGCCGAGAAAATTAAATAAGAGAGATTTGTCAGACGTATCGCCTCCCAGGAAACCGACAAATATTAAACCACAAAAAAAAGTTACTTCAAGGCAAAGATTACAACACCCAAACAATTCATCATCAAGTAGGTCTTCCGACTTGAAAGAAAGAAGGCCTGATAGGTATGAAAGTACTATTACCAAGGATAGTTCAGATAAAAGCTCAAATAAATATGTTGGTCGCAGATCGAGGTCACCTGCGCCAAAACATAACGACAGACATGTTTCTCATAAACACGCTCCTCCATCCATAGACTCTCAGAGAGACTCCGATAATTCCGTTTCAAACCAGATTAAAGCACCGAGGAAAAAAGACTTAGTCTCTTCTTCACCACCGAGAAAATCGTCCTCGACAAAGTCGAGAGCTAAATCAGGCAGAAGTAAAAACGACAAACACACACATTCAAAAAGCGAGTCCACCGACAGCTCTGATTCTAACAGCTCCCCTCCGAGGAAACGTGGATCGACTTCCTCATCTTCTAGGGACCAATCAAAATCCATCAGGGATCAGGGCAAACATTCCAAAAGAGACGCAAAGATGACAAAGACTCTGGACGGAAAACGGGCAGGATTACAAGACGCTAGAGAATTGAATCAAGAAATATCAAAGTTTTCGTGACAGGGAAAATGAATTATTCTCCAAGGTAAGAATTTTGTTCTCAACTCTAAATCTACACTAATAAATTCCGATGCAATATATCTCTATAAGGAAAACCTCTTTTCGCTTTTTGAGTTAATTGGAAGAAGGTACAGGAAAGGTGAATATAAACGTATAAAAAGGTACAAACACAATATGGCCTTTACAATGAAAAGAAGAACACAGTTCACACTTTACACTGCTGCCAATGGAAAAAGTGGTAATAGTTGCCTCTTAAAGAGATATATTATATATTCACATTCAATGTCCCTTTCTTATGTTTTTCCATTTATGTTATACCTTTTAGATGTTCCTATCTCATTCTTTACAAATTTCCATTTTCTCCTGTGTTTTTTGGTCTCCTCTTTTAGGAAGTTGCGTTGTGCGTTTCACACTCCTCCATAATGAGTTCCGATAGAATGAAACCTGGGTCGGGGGATTGGGCGGTGACGATCGATTTTATTTAAGAGGCAACCATTACGTCTTTGACCAATGGCAGCAGTGTAAAGTGTGAACTGTGTTCTTCTCTTTACTCATCCCTTTTATATGTTTCTATCCGCCTTACCTATATCTTCTTACAATCAAAATACAAATTCCAATGCAAAATATTATCTCTAGAGATGGATCAAATCCACTATTCTAGGAATTCGAATCCGGGAAAAAAAATTACCAACATAATTTAAAATAGGAATACAACAGAATAAGAATTGATATGAACTAAAAATAATAACTATAAGTTAATTTTTTTTGTGTCCAAAATACATTTATTACAACATTCAGTTAAGTGTTAAACAGTCAGTTAAGTGTTAAATTAATGGTCTGGGGTCTGGTTGTTCAGTTTTCCTTGTAATTATGTTGGGGCTGAACCACCAATAAGCAGTATTAGAGTTATAAATTAAATTCCAATTCAAAATTTGGGGGAAATTTTTTTAAACTTTTTTTTTCTAATCTTGAAAATGCCACAAGCCTCTATGAATGACTTTCCAGATTTGCGCTAGTTCTGACGTTACCCAATAGATAGGGTGGGAGTGTAGTCTGTCACTCGAACAAGAGAATTTCTCTCTATTATAGAACAATATATTTGAAGATAAAAATCACTTCATAAACAACTTAGTGATCTTTCTTGTACAGCCTTGAAAAATTAACAAAATAGCCGTGACATTCTTGGCACACAAATCCGTTATAGGCGCGGCACTAAAAGTTAAATATCCAAGTCTCCCATCCCCTGTTTGTCCGTCGCACCTTACTACCCGTCCAAGCTATCCACATATTTACACTAATGAGGTAGGGATGGAGACGGTTATACTAGAGGAAATGTACCCCAGCTTGCTTAGACGGCGAGTGAGGAAACTCGTTACATCTGGCGGTGTTTGAACCCTGGTCTCGTTGTCATCAGGACACATGCACTCTGGTGGGGAACAGAACCTACTATCGGGAATTGTGCTCAGTATCCAACATCACTCGCCACATTCTTATTACAGTTGACCGACAGCATGTCCGGGCGGGGGGCCCAAGCCATCCAGAGGGACAGGAGGACCGGCAAGAAGAGGGACTTTGAGGAAGAGGCGAGACAGAAGAAAGAACAGGATGCGAAAGAGCAGGAGAAGAAGGATACATACTACAAATGGGGCAAAGGGTAAGCACAAGAATCGGGTTGGACTTGTTATCAATAATGTCCCTTCACATGACGGAGGTTGCCGCGGCTTGGCGGCATAATAATGGCCCGGGCTCTGGTTGTTTGGTTTGTTCTAAAGCCTAAGATAAACCATTTGTAAACATCATATCTTAAAAAAAAATATTCAAAATTTGGGAAAAAGTAAAGCCGGACCTCCATATATCGACGTCGATTGTTCTTTAAAAAAATTCGATGTACAGAAACTTTGATTAGAAACAATATTTTTAATACATGATATTGTATAATCTATTGTATTTAGACATATTTCCTAATCAATGCACAAATTATAAGTGAATATGATTAACATTATGTAATCCTACGAGTTATGTCTAAAAGGACAATTAAAAACAAACAATAAAAAAAGTGTTGAAAAAACCCTAAAAACCAATATAGAGCATAAACCGTTTGTTTGAAATACAGAAACAAACTGAACCTGGTTTATAGAGGAGAAAGGCTACTTGAGGAAAAGGGTGAGAGTAGTGTGGAGACAATACCACCCCGCTAGGCGACCTTTCGGCGTCGCAACACCCTTGTCCTCTTGCGACATCTCCATCCTATTTTTTATATAACTTGTTTTTCTTATACCATTGTCATTACAGGGGGAAATATCCCGATTCGTCTTGAAAAAAAATTCAATATATAGAAACAGTTTTTCAATGTAATGTTATGGGAATTCGTCTAGACTTTGAAACACAGAGAATTTCATTATACTGAAGTTTGATACATGGAGGTCCCACTGTATATTGATATACAAACATCTGGAAAAAAAAATCCTTGGATCTTGAAATATTCTTCATGACTTGAAGGACTCATTTGTGTGAACTATCTGGTTTGTAATTGAAATGGTTATTAATATCGAGGTTACGCGCGGCTTCTCTCGGACAACATGTGTGTTGTGTTTCCAGTCTGAAGCAGGTGGAGGAACAGAAGCAGAACCTGGAACACGCCATCAAGGAGATGAGCAAGCCTCTGGCCCGCTACGCCGACGACGAGGACTTGGACAAGCACCTTCGGGACCAGGAAAGGGAGGGGGACCCCATGCTCGACTACATCCGCAGCAAGAAGGATGAGCAGCCGCAGACGAGTGAGTTCCGCACATTTTCACACATTTATGCTCGGTGGATTCGAAGCTATTTTGCGAAACAGGTTGCGGCTTAAATTGACGCACTTAAGCGGCCAATGTATGAAAAAGAAAGAGAGTGAAGAAAATGAACAATTGACCCTACAGAGTTCTCTTAATTATATGCTGTTATTTCCCCTCTTCTTCTGATGAGTATAAACACTCATTCTCATATTCTAAATAGACATTTGCTTCCACATACATTTTCAATTTACATCCTGGCAGGAAGATTCCCTACTTGACATTTTCATGACTAAACCAAACAACCCGAGTTGTGTACAGTTAAAAGAACCGGTCCTTTGCTCGTTTGGCGTTAAACCAAAAGTCCTGGGTTTGATATTTGTGTCCGGGTGTCATTTTTCAAACAATTTAAATTGATTTGACTTTTTGGTTCCACCCTTTCGGACATTGCTGTGACTACAACAATTTGCAACCTGTCTGTTGGTATTCATTGATAGTATCACCAAACAAATAAAGCCATTTCCAAATCGGTTGACATCAGTGACTTTCAACCATTGTTTGCAACACACTCCCAACGTAGATCAGCTATAAGTATGTTGGTTTTTCACCACGTTTTGCTACCTCTTAGCGTTATATGCATAGGTACTAATTATACTAATGTATCAGAGATGAAGAAGGTTAAATTTTAGTGGAAGTATACCTGCATTTGTTTTAAAGAGTGGGAAACCCCCCTCGGTCTCCCGACTGAGGCTCAATCTTTGATATCTCCATCGATGGCAGTCCAATCTATTGCGATAGTGTCGCCTTAGAGCGTTCAACCACCGAAACGGGTTTGTGTGTTATTAGATTTGATTAAATTTGTGCTTAATTTATTTACAACTCTCTTATATTTTGATGGATTAAATAGCCAAGCTATTATAGTTGCTAAATATTATATTATTTAAACTGAAAAATGACACCTGGGCGGGGGCGAGAACCGAACTCGGGGCCTTTGGCTTAGTACGCAGATGCTCTCACTTACCACCGAGCTCTCCAGAAGTTAGGGGTGTGCGAAGGCCACTTTTTAAATGCGAAGCGAAGTCAGAAGCGAAGCTTGAAACTTACAAAGAAAAGTCGAAGTTGAATCTACCTAGGATTTTTGTTGTCGTCACTTAATGCTTCTTTTAATTTTTGGATGAACAATTATTTTGCAAACTTTACATATGCATGTGTTTTTATCTGCATCCCTCTGATAATAATTATAAATTAAATTCTGTTTTCGTTTCCCACTTTCCGTATCAGCCATTTTGAATAATAAAGAAAATACAAAAAAAGCTATGAAAAATTTCTGTGTCAAAATGCACTTGTAAATTGGTCACACATAATTCCAAAAAGATAGAAGGACTAAACATTAGACACAAGCTTGGATGATAGCACACCGGGACGACCCCTGAGTAGATCAGTGGTCAGAGCATCGGCACACCAAGCCAAAGGTACCGGGTTTGATTCCCATTTCCAGGTGTCGTTCTTCAATTTAAAGAATATCTTTCTCATTTTTTAGCATCGTGTCTTTCTACCTGTTCGGGTTATATGCTTATGTACTACTTATGCTAATGTTTTTTTGAGATTAAGAAGGTTATATTAGAGGAAGTGTATCCACAATTGTATGAAGGAAGAGTGGAAAACCATTTGGTTAAAACCACCCTCATTGTACCTAACCAAGATTCAAACCTCATTATTCCCGTAAGCGGCAGTCTAGTCTACTGCGAGAATAGCGCTATGCGGCCATCGTAGCGTAGTGCGTTCTTTCTATAAATTTTGCTGCTGTAACCCATTTTAAAATCTAATTCTTTGTGGTTTCTTCTTCAGGTAAACTGAAATACAAGGGTTCGTATCCGCCCAACCGGTTCAATATTCCTCCAGGACACAAGTGGGACGGTGTGGACCGCTCTTGCGGCTACGAGAAGAGGTGGTTCGAACAAAGGAACGCGAATCAAGCCAAGGAAGAGGAGGCCTATAAGTGGAGTACCTCAGACATGTAGACACGGCATCACGGCGACAAATGTCTGATTGAGCTTCATACGTAAAAAACTATCCAACAATTTTATCAGCAACAAAATATTTGTCAGGACAAATTTTTTTTGGTAAAAAAACCCCCTGTGAGTTATGTCATAAAACTGCTATAAAATCTTACAAAAAAAAACAATAACCAGAAAAGACCATTCACAAATTATTTTCCTGGGCAATGAAAAAGTTAAACATATGTTGTAATATAAAACCAGCGAAATTTTTTGGAAATAATAATCAGCATATTAGCACAATTTTATATTATTTCTTACTATGCTTCAAAGTATGACATTTTTTTTTACCATAAACAAATTAGCGGATATAAATAGAGTGTGAAGTAAAAATTTCCGTTTGAAGATTAAAGTGCAACAAGTGATGATCAAAAGATTATAAAAAATAAAAACAATTTAAGCAGTGTGGCGAGGAAAAGGGGACAATTCTGGTGTTCTTGGCCAGATTTAGACTAAACTGATCAAATTAGAAGGCCCAATGCCTGAAATTATATTTTAAAATAAACTGATAAAATGGTTTCTTTAACAAAACTTGTGTTGATACAAATCCAAGAACAGTTATAAAGCCGGGCAGAGTAGATTTGAAAATGGTAAAACAGCGTAAAGTATTTAGGAAGTGTGCTTGAGGTGAATGATGGGAGCAAAGTTAGCGAGAAGAGGGCAGTTCTACAGGTTCGTAAGAGCTCTGCTATTGAAACTCTATAAGTGCATTTGAAGTGTAAAGAATATAAAGCATAGTTAAGAATGCAGTGGAAACGTAGACATCGAATGTAAGAGAGACCAAGAAAGTGGAGGCCATGGACAGCGTGTTAGTTGTCGCCAGGAGAAACAGGATAGGAGTGTTGGGTCACACGAGACAGTAGAGGAAGCAAAGGCGAGGTAGTACGAACACATGAGGATGTAAGACCAAGAGAAATATGGGAGCAGATAACAGCAAGTGTGAGATGAAGACAGGACAAGAGTAATGAAGGAAGTAAGGAGGAAGATGGAGGCATGTTACTAAACCGACCTGGACACAGACTGGAAACGTGTTTCTACAAAATATACTTTAAAATGTTACACGAGGATATATAAAACATTTTACAATTCTCAAGTATTTGAATCGGTGTCCTAGCGGTGAAAACCGGTTTTGGTATACCTGTGTTATTGGTGCTTTTAGTGGTGTTGGTTGTAGTAGTAGAGTATAATTAGGGACTGGTTCACTATCCTTATAAAAAACAAAGATATGTGTGAAAAATTTGGTTACTACCGTTTCACTTTGTAGAATAACATTAATTTATATAATTGAAGAGATAATTATTTGTTTAGTAATTATGTCAACTCGGATATTATGTTTTTAGTTGAATCAGGACTTTGCGTAAGTATTTTTTTAAATAAAATGTCAACTCATGTTATTGAGAAAGTATAAGTACAAATAGTTGAATCAAATTCAAATACAAAAGTACTAATAATTTTTTTCTACACCACTTCTTTTGATTTAGACAATACCTGAATGTAATCACGTTATGTTATAATGTGTATTCGGTGACCTGGTAGGTCTAGGGGTAAGGTGTCGAACTTCTGTGCTGGGGGTCTGGGGTTCAATCCTTGGTCTCGGCACAGATTTATCTGATTACCAGGCCTCCACCGTGGTTCGGATTCCACGTTAAACTGTAGAACGGTGGAGGCCTGGCATTCCCCACATTCACAAGATGTCTTGTTAGAGGTGAAGGAAGGGTTTAGTAATCAGATAAATCTGTGCCGGGACCGAGGATTGTTTTTCTGCAATTCAACCAAATTTATTAAATCACATGTAGTTTGTGTGTGTGGGAAGCATAGATCTTCAATGTTCAATAAAAGGCTGTGTCATGTAACTTGATGGTATGCAATGTTGCCCCGTATATAAGTTTCATTAAAACAGTTGATATAAATAATAAAGTTCTATTTGGCGTCTTGTGTGTATATTATAGAGTGAGTGAATTTTTGTATATCTTGGTTGGTTTCGAACAATCTATGTATAGTTTTGTGTTTGTGTAAGTTTTTGACTTAATTTTTTTTTGTCCCTTGTACATAACAATATTTTTTAAACTTTATTAATTAAAATTATTGTAGTTTTATTAAATATTAATTTATTTCTCAGACGTTTACCAAATGAATTGTGCAGGTTGACTGCAAATCCTTTTACTTTTCTGTACATTTCATCTTCATTAATTATGAAATCTTGTTCAGCGACTGCGTGGGCTTAAAACACTACTTTCACAATAGACGACTACCAAGGACAGGAAGACCAGTGTTCGAACCCTGGTCTGTTGGTTTTTTCACTTTTCCTTCACACAAATATGAGGTAGGCTTTCTTTAAACTTAAACCTTCCTTTTCACTAACATATTTGTGTAAATTAGTTACCTGAACAGTTCTTGAGATGCAGTGCTAAAGTAACATATATACGACTCCAATTCTATTGCACATAGCCACCATATTGGGCCAAGTAAATGAAAAGTAGTAAAAACTTAAAAGCATTTACTTCAGTATAAAATATAAGATTATAAGTAAAGACAATTACTTAATTTAAAGTGAAGGTATAGGAAAGGTGGATAGAAACATATAAAAGGGGGACAAACACAATATGGCTTTTACAATGAAAAGAAGAACACAGTTCACACTTTACACTGCTGCCATTGGACAAAGAGGTAATGGTTACTTCTTAAATATTATTATTATTAGCACCACGTCTTACTACCCGTTCGGGTTATACACACTTACGCTAATGTGTAATGGTAGGGTGATTGTGAGATGAAATGGAGGACCTACAGTTTAACGTGGAATCCGAACCACGGTGGAGGCCTGGCATTCCCTACATTCACAAGATGTCTTGTCAGAGGTGAAGGAAGGGTTTGGTAATCAGATAAATCTTTGCCGGGACCGAGGATTGAACCCTGGCCGCCAGCATAGAAGTCTGACACCTTACCCCTAGACCACCAGGTCACCCACACTTCTTAAATAAAATTGATCGTCACCACTTAATCCCCCGACCTCTTTCCTCAGGTTTCCTCTTTTAGGAAGTTGCGTTGCGCGTTTCACACTCCTCCCTGAAGAGTTCCGATAGAATGCAACCTAGGTCGGGGGATTGGGCGATGACGATCGATTTTCTTTAAGAGGTAACCATTACTTCTTTGACCAATGGCAGTAATGTAAAGTGTGAACTGTGTTCTTTTCATTCAGCCTTTTTATATGTTTCTATCCACCTTTCCTATACCTTCTTTCAAATATAATGCAATTGCCTCATAAAGCGAAAAGAGGTTTTCCTTATTGAGATATAGTATAGATTCAATTACATCTGTTATTCTAAATTTCACATCAAATAATTTATAGTTAACAGAAATAAGTATTCTCCAAGTGATATGATCCCATTTCAGATTCCTGAAAAACCCTAACGTTATGTAATTTAAGGTCCTCGTTATTCGAGTAATGTGTAGCAGTACAGTAGACTACGCCACCATCGTGTTACCGCTGTCAGACAACTAACCTTGCAATGGTGCAGAGGAATTTACTTTTGTTAACTTAATAAATTGGATGGATTGATTGTATTTAATCAAGTACAGTCAGTTGTTTAATGGGTTGATCAATATTCCATAAAAACAAAACAAATCATTGATCGCTGTCTGTATTATAACGGTTTAGTGCTAAAACTGAAAAACCGACGTACACACATTTCCTTTACCTCAGGCCTCATATTTTCTTTAAAAGGCCCTGCCTGTTGTAACTTCATATGCCTTATAATCAAACTTAAGACTAGAACAGGCACACCATCCAGTCACCGGCCATTAATTTATCAATGTGAAAGCGTAAACCCATATTTCACCAATGAAACATTTTTCGGCCATGCAAGGAATCGAACCCAGGACTCATAGCTCAATAAACTGATACAATACCAATAACTAAGGTGTCAGATTATTATGTATTCTAGGGATCATTAAGTGGATTTGTAAAAGGTTTTTTTTTAAATAAAAATAAATTTTGCCACAAAAACTTTAATCAAATCCATTTTAAAATGACAATATAAAAATACATAAATTTAAATTTTACTTGCAAATTTTTCACTCTTAAGCTGCCATATAAAATTTACCTAAATGTTTAGTCCATCATGGAACCAGATTAGGCCGCTCTAAACAAATTTAACAAGGAATCATACTAAACAAAATTATAGGTAATATAAATTAAATAATTAGAGCACCTAAACAGGCTCAAAACAAACACAACTAAGAAATAAGTTTGATTAGTAACATTTTTGTTTGTTTTTGACTTATTGTTTCATGACCAGCAATCATTCCGAGTAAATCTTTTTAGTGCCACAAGTCGATCTGATCGGCTCTTCATTCCACCGTTTTCTAGTATTCAATACCCTCGTGCTTAGATAAACAATTGAAAAATTTGCACAGGGGAATAGAAGAGAGAGAGACTTAACTCATTTTACCTGAAAATCCACATTTTTAACAGTAATCACCAACCTGATTATTTTCTAGTGTGTGAGCCTTTACCAGGTCTCCTATGTGGTATCTTGTACAAAAATAAGCCCCTCGGCTTGGACTTAGAAAAAACAATCAGTCTTAGTCTCGTAAGAACTTCTTTGCAACCAACACAAGAACATTTGGAGTTTACTTTCGGTGCTACAAAATAGACTAATAAATCTAAAATGCTAAATGATCTTCGAATATTTCACAAACAAATATTGTTATTTCCAAAATGACAATATTACAAAACTCAGAAAATCTACTATTTGGAATAAAGCACTAGGCTAAATCGGGGTTTAAATTAGGAGAGGAATAGCCAGCACACTTACATTAGTGATGCTGGAATAGAAATCATTTAAATAAAACATACATTTTTAAGGACAAGTTTTCATCGTCATAGACCAATTATTCTACTCTCTTAACACGAAAAAGATGCCCGACACAGAAAACTTGTCCTTAAAAATGCATTATGTTTTTATCTAAACAATTTCTATTACAGTATCACTAATGTAAGCGTACTGGCTATCACTACTAATTTAAACCAGAATATTTATTACCTTCATTATTGTATGTCTTACCATAATATTCTTTAAATAATAATTATAAAAAAATATAATTTTTTTACAACATCAGAAAAAAATCGATCTCATTAAATTAATAATTTGACCCAGCAATTTTTTTTATAAAAAATGAGCTGGCATTTACAGGGCAGTGATGCGAATTATCAGGACAAATCGTCACACCTCGGTGAAGCTACATCCAGAGTCGATGGAGTCGTACAGCGAGTTTGGCTGCTGCACCACTTGTATGTCCCCCTTCATATTTCCCGAGAGAATACAGTCGCTGAGTGATAACTCCTCCACACTGAGAACAAGATATATACAGGTCATTGCTTCACCGTCTTTTTAAATTAGTTTCCATTTACCATAAGTTATAATTAAGGAATGTGGCGAGTCTGTTTTTTCATTTCGAAGCAAACTCATAATTGAATTTATAGTTATCTAAGCTGCATTGAAATTCAAACTTTTTTTTTTGTTTTATGCCCAAAAATTATCTTGTAGCTATGCACATTATTTTATGTACTGAAATCACTCAAAAAATGTTTTATTATGCAATTGCTTCTTAATATTCTGTTTTATACTGATATATAAAAAGACTTTTCAGAGGGGAAATGTAAACTTTTAAACTATGTTTACAAATACTATATATTTATAGGGTCATAGAAAATAGTTTTGTGTTCATTCCATTAAACAGCAAACCCTGTTAACCGTTAAATGTTTAATCTAAATTTAACCTAAGTTCAATATTTTTTTGGCAATGTCTCAACTACTTAGGCAGCCCCCCAACCTTTTAATAGTGTTGTGCCGAAGTAATATTATAAATTGCTCAGAATAATTTATATTTTTATATTAGCTAACCAGTACAACTATTAAAACAAATTTATGTTGATCTTGTAAAGTGTAAATATAATTTTTTTTTCCCCTTCTAAATTGAATAAACTAAATTACTGTTTTTTGAATATTTAATATTTTAATATAAATCAGAATAAATACAAACGTTATAAATACGCTTGGCAAAATTTAAATTCTGAAGACATTAATTTGAGATATAAAACACGTTATTAAAATTAATACTCACATCAATGGTTTTATATTATTTTTATTCAAATCACTCAGTGTGACATTGAAAACCGTCTTGCATGTCACTCTTGGCAAGCATGCCGTAGGTTGCCGACATCTGCCCTAAAGTACACCTCGGTTAACCTGAGAGGTACACTATGAGCCCATAATATAAACTACTAAGAATAAATTTGATGAAGAAAGCCCACCTAAGGAAAGAGGAAAAATGTGGGAAGAGTCCAATGCACAAAGGTGACATCTTCTGTCTTCTATAGTAGAAATAGTCACACACACATTTTAACACAAATAGAGTAATATTTCAGCATTGTTGCCTTTATCAAATACAAAGAGGAAGATAGTACAAATAACACAAACAATGGATTACTGTACTCTCTTCTTCTTCGTGTCTGATAAAGGCAACAATGCCGAAATATTATATTTGTGTTAAAATGTGTGTGTGACTACTTCTACTATAGAAGACAGAAGAAAGGAAGAAGATGTCACCTTTGTGCATTGGACTCTTACCACATTTTTCCTCTTTCCCTGGGGAGTCAATTGTACTCTTAGTAGTTTATTTTTACTTTTTCTTTAGTTTCAACAATTTCCTTTATTATAAAATTATCTAGCCATTGGGCCACCTCATTTTTAAACAGAGTGGAGTAATTAATACAAAGTAAGCTTACTACCTTACAGGCTAAACAAAAAGTACATAATAGATTGAGATTCATTAAAAATCTAATACACAATCGGTTAACTTTCTGTTGAAAAAAAATTTCAGCATAAAACAATCAACAAAAAAATATTTTTACTTCGATTCAGTTTTGAGAATATTTCATATTAGCCGATTCGATTTTGTTCTGGACTGAAAAAGTGGACTATGTATAACCCTATTGCCTATTGGTTATGTTCTAAATATTCACCAGCAGATTTGGTACAGTACCTTTCTAGAAGATCAATAGCACCAATATTCGGTTTCAAGTTAACTTCACTGCATCTATTGGTTTCAAATTTGATTCCATATTCTTTACAGTCAATAATCGAACTTTTGACCAAGGATACATTTGCACCACCATAAGCCTGTGGGAAGCAAAAAAAGAAAAAAGCAACATTTAAAAAATATAAAGTTAAATCAACAAAGAATAATTTATTAAGTCATAATCATGATGAACTGTTTCCAGCTTGTGGCTGGGCAAGTTTTTATTAAAATGTTATCCTTCTTCCTGTTTCGTCGGGCATTTCACTTTTCCCCCTCAAGTATTTGTTTTGTTATGGTCATTGGCTTCACTTCCGTGAATAATGATTATGTTCCTTAGAGAAATCGAATGAAAAAAAAGGCACAAAACCTAAGGAGAATGATGGAATTGAAGTATGGAGGGAAAATATAGCAAGAGTGATTCCATGTTGAATGATCCAATGGAAAAACACTAGACCACTTAGGGTTTTCCCCTCCAAATTTGACAGATTTTTATATACAGCCATTTTTAAGTTACAGCCCTTTGAAATCTCAGAACAACCCTCTGACTCTTTCCTACTTACTTACTTATTCTTGGCATAAAGAACTTGAAAGTTCACTGCCGCACTTACAATAGTACACCACCCATCTCTATCTTGAGCTAGTTCTATCCAGTCCACCTCATTAAACCTTATCTTGTTCAGGTCCATTCTAATGTTTAACAATGAGGTTGCTCATTTGCGGTGCATGTCCCGCTCACCTAAATCTATAAGGTTTGATCATCCTAACAATGTGTTGTGATGAGTACAGGATATGTACCTCATCATTATGTAACCACCTCCACCCCCTTGTAGACTCATCCTTTGACACACAGTTAAATAATATATGATTACTTAAGCAAGAAATGTTGTAATCCTTTTAACTTAAAAGACACCAAGGCGTTACAAAAATTCTCAGGCTTGTTACATAAGGAATGTGTGATGTGTTTCAATTATGTTATGTTTAATTATGTGTTTTTATAGTGAACTTTGGAGCCTACAATTTCTGGTAAGTGTGTAAGCCTTGCCCTTCTATCCTCCTTTTAACGTTTAATCGAAAATAGGTTTTTGGCGCCATTTTTTATTTGTTAGAGTAATTATCACATATGCATATAACCTGAACAGGTAGTAAAACTTCTTAATAGATTCTTTGACTTCACTAATACTTTGCACCGGAGCTAGTGGTTCAGCATTGGGATTCCAACGATGATGACCTTAAAGATATATTTGTGATACATCTTATATTTAAAACAGCTTCACTTACGAGGACTCCAACGAGGCAAGAGCGGATGTTACAGGCTGACAGGATGGCGTCGGCCCCTGCGTGGACCACCACGGCAGTCCCCAGGGAGAAGAACTCGCAACCGCTGGCCTCGAGCCTTGCCCCTTCAATCACCACAATACCCTGGGACCACCGAAAACCAGAAGGGTCCACCACTCTGCACCCTCGCAGTGTCACGTTTATTCGCGCCATGATTGCCAACTGCACCAGCCGGCAGTCGAGGGTGACGCGCTCCAAGGTCAGGTCGCCGACGCAATTGTCCAGTAGCGCGGCGCAGTTACTCTTGGTCATTAGAACAGTCTTCTCGAAGTCAGAGATGCCTGAACAAGAAACACGAATAATTATAAATTGAAAAGCATCTTTCGGAATTTAGGGGTGTGCCAAGTCCACTTTTTCAATCCAAAGAGAGCTCAAATGGAGCAATATGACATATTTCTAAAGTAGATTTTTTTTTGTTAAATTGTTTTATGTTTGGAAAAATATTATATTATAGTTATTTATATGACTTTATGCACTAAAATTACCCGGAGAATGTTTTATTACCATAAACGCTTGGAATATTTTGTTCAAATATGATAAATTATTGTGTTATTAAAGTTGGGTCAAATCCACCATTTTACAAATTCGAGTCCTCCGAATTACCTACGATCCTTAAATCTCAAATCCAAATCTTAGAATAATTATGAATATAAGTAGAAATATAAATATAATAAAATAGTAGAAAATATTAATGTTAACATTCTTTCTTATAATCCATTCTTTTAAGTGTTAATTTACTGGTCTGGGGCCTTGTTGTTAAGTTCGTCCTATTATTATAATTGGTTCTGAACCACCAATAATCGATATTAGAGCTCTAAAACAAATTTCAGTTGATTTTTTTTTTAAAGGATTTGAGTCTCGAATCTGAAATATTCTCAAATCCTTAAAGATTCAAGGGTTCATTTTGATTAGCCAATATTTCCCCAAAATAAGTCCATGTACAGTAGCCCCATGGCTTCTTTGGTGCTGACTGACAACTTTGAAGAGTTACCAGACCAAATTAGATATATCCCTACGCCGAACCATATGATCTGCAAAAACATGTGTTTATCAGCTGTCACTTCTGACAGTCAAATTTAGGTTAGGTTGGCGAATTTTCTTGCAAACCTTTACAAAAATGAGGAAATATCTGTGGCATTCTTTGCAAACAAAACCTAACAAGCCTCTGGCACTCTTCACCCGTGAATTCTGGAACAGACGTGGCACCCAAAGTGTTAATTGAAAAGTAAATATTCACTTATTAGATAATAGTAAACTACATACTCAGGTGATCTCTGGGTTTCAACCTAGGTCGGGGGATTGGGCGGTGGCGATCAATTTTCTTTAGGAGGCAACCATTACCTCCTTGTCCATCGGAAGTAGTGTAAAGTGTGAACTGTGTTCTTTTTTCATTGTAAAGGCCATATTGTGTTTGTCCCCCTTTTATATGCTTCTGTCCACCTTTCCTGTACCTTCTTCCAAATATAATACATTTACCTCATAAAGCGAAAAGAGGTTTTCCTTATTGAGTTATATCATTGCCATACCTTCGTAGTTGTCGAATCTTGAATTTTACTTTCAAAGCTATAACAAAGTGTTCAAAGCTTTGCACATCCCTAATTCACACCTATTTCCCCATAAAGAAGGGAGAATGTTAAATATCACTACCTCTCAACGCCAGTCCCCTTTCGAGCAGCACAGTCCTCTGCACCTCATGAGTCCCTGCGCACAGGAAGATGGTCTTGGCCTCTTCCCGGACGGCCCTTCCCAACGTGTCCTCAAGGGAAGGGAATGTCCTGCAAATAAAAATAAATCTGCACTTCCTGAAGTCGATCATTGTTGCTTGTATTATGCTGATCAGATTGTATCACCAGGCTATGTTGGTCCCCATTGTGGGTTATGGGGCCATAGCGTGAGGATATCTGGAGCGAACAAGGCTGTTGTGTGTAGCTTTAGGTATCCGGCCTCTGGACTTAGAGGTGAGGAGGAGAACGGCTGTGTATCGGACAAGGAAAGGGGATATGGAGAAAGTGGCTAGTCTCACGAGAGCCGGGATAGCAACGGGACTTCAGGTCAGTAAATATCTTGAAGAGGAGTGGCAAGACGAGTGTGAATGGAGTACCTGCAGCCCTCTCCAGGTTTGGTACAGTTTATTACCGGGAATGGAACATATAGGGCCGCTCTCTTCACTAGACGACTGACGCTGGAACCCGTCAGGCTTGTATTGAGACGCTGGAAAATAGAATTAACTTAGAGATACCGCTATGAAAGAGCACGATATCACATACGTGATGTGGACTGATGGAGTCTCCTGGATGGAATCGCTGATATGTGTCCAAATACGAAAGAGATAAGTTCATAACTGCAATGATAAATAGAGGACAAAATAGACTGGTCAACTTAAGACAAGGGTACAGGATGGAGAGTGACAATGACATGACAGACAGTGACGTTTCAACAGATACGGATGACACACAACGGTACGACTTGAATAAGTCAATAGGTGTGACGAAGACAAACTGGATTATTGGCTGGATAGAATGTGGGGGAGATCTCCAGGCAAACCGGAGCCTAACTAAGGGAAGAAGTGCTCTCTGGATTCCAGTAGTGTGTACTGGAGGGCGCCTTGATACCAGCTAGGGAGTACAAGATAACATCTTCAGACGGAAGAATCAACCCTCCGCCCCCTCATATGGTCCAGCCCACTTGACGACAAGTGTGTGATGCTGGGCTGGAGCTGTCAGGCATCTGGTCCGTCCACTGATCCACCGTACGTCTGCTTTCAGTTCAGAAAATGGATCGGCGATAACAACTGAAAGACCCTGCAGTCAAATATAAGAAGGACTTGTACTTAGGTTAAGTTAGTATTAAGTATTTTTGTAAATCTTTAGGTTAAGTTAGTTGTAGGTCCATAGATGGTGGTATTTTGGATAGTAAGCGGAGCGAAATCTACAGTAAGGTCCTCCTCGTCCAGGTGGCGGGGAGGGGGATGCTCACCTCCGCTGGGGCTCTCGCAGATTTGGGTACTATTAGATCCAGAGTGCAATGGGAAACCCAACGGGGCAGGGTACCGGGGGCATAATATACCCGGGGCGGACAAACTAGTAGGTTAGGTATAGGAAAGAAGGACATTTATATTTAGGTGCTTATTCCAATTAATATTGTATATAAAAAAGAAAATAGCTAAAAGATGTAGACTTAGGTCCCGAGCTACATGCCAGGAATTGGGATAAATAGTGTAAATAAATAAATAAAAATTCTGCAGTTGCGTGTTCAAACTTGCATCTTGAACATGGACGGGACCCTTGAATCCTTGAGGATATTCAAGGATTCGAGAAAATTTCAGACTTAAAACTCAAATCCTTGATTTTTTTTGCCTCTCAATATTTCGAGTGAAAATATTTTTGAGCTTTAATACTGCTTATTGGTGGCTCAGAACCAACATAATAGTAGGATGAACTTAAAAACCCAGACCCCGGACCGGTAATTTAACACTTAACCGAATATATGAATGTTATAAAGAATGGAGTTTAAGAAATCTGATATCCGAAAGTAAAATGAAGAATCGAATTCATAAAAGAGTGGATTCGACCCACCTCTAGTAAAAAGATATATTCTATTATTGTAAAAACATTTTGTTTATTGTTGGAATGTAATGTGTTGACTATGCCCCTCCCTCCCCTCTTGCTATTCAGCTAGCTTCGGTAAATAGTAAAACAGAAAGAGTGGTGACGCAGTTGTGAAGGTTTGAACTTTATGGCCTTCTACGTGGTTCACATCCTTTATATGAACGAAAAGTGACTTACTTGACACACGCAGATGGTTGGATAAGGGTCTTCACCGTCGTTAAAACGTCGATTAGATTGTCCACATTGCCGCCTTGCCAAACAAAACAAACTTCCCCACACTCGTTCGGATCAACAGATTTAGTTTCTTGTTGCTTCTTTCGTACCATCAGATTCCTTTCAAAACATTCAGAAGCGTTATTAATATTAGTTGTAAACTAAATAATTATATCAATTAGAAGAGGGGGAGGGGGCAGGTTGTGAAGTCCACATATTTAATTCAAAGCAAACTCAAGTCAAATATAAAAAGTATTTGCAAAACTGAACCAAAGGTCGAATATTTTATGTTAATGGTTCCAATACTTGAAAAAAAAATAATCTTTTATTGTGCTTATTTATAATTTCATTCTAATCTGATGATTTATTTTATCAACACAACATGCAATTCAATTACTTTGGATTTTCTCATATGCATAAAGTTATTTAAATATCCACAAATTAGTACATTTTCAAGTATAAAACAAACTTACAAAAAAAATATTCAAATTTTGATTCAGTTTCGAATTGAAAAAGTGGACTTGGTATATGCACGCACCAGACACACACACACCAGACATGTGCACCAGATACACACACACCAGACATGTGCACCAGATACACACACCACACACCTCAAGTCAGGGTTCTCCAGTATCTTCAGCTCTGCCGTAATCTGATCCAGTCGCAAATGGGACTCCATGATGAGACAGGTTCGATCCTCGTTTGCAGTATCGCCGGGACTATCCTCCTCCTCCTCGTCCAACAGCTCCTGCCAGACGTCTATCTTCTGCTTAAGGGCCTTACCCTCCTGTATCAGCGAGCGGATATGTGACGCCATCTCGGGGGGTACGGCCCCGCTCTTCATGTCGATAATTCTGATATATATATATAAATGTTTCACTAATGATAATTACACCTGTTAACGAACGAAACATCTGGATCCACCAGGATTGGAACTCAGGGTCTTCTAGTTTTATTGGGTCGGAATTTCAGGAAGATGGGGTTGAAAATAAACATTTAATTGAAACACAAGAAATGTATTACTTGGCTCAGGGATGGATACATTTTTCCGGCCAGTATGCCACTTAAGGACCAGCTGCATTTTGAATTATTCTGATGTGCCACATCTTATTTAGGATTTTTAATAAGTATTTAAAAATAAAAAAAAAATAGTTTAATTTGATGAATGAATCAAATTGTAAAGATTTTAATAATGCTTTAATTTTAAATGGTAAAAGTGTCTTAGACAATATTAATTTTGATAGCTTAAATAAGAACAATGAACGTAACACCTTCAATAAAAACCCGCTTCGTCGGCCGCATGGTCTAAGGCATCATTCCTGACTAGACTGCCAGTGACAGGAAGACCAGAGTTTGATTCCAGTCAGGTGTAATAAGAGTAGTTTTCCCTTGACAGTTCCCACTCTCCCTCCACCCAAGTGCAGATACACTTCCTCTATATTAAGCCTTTCTCCTCCCTAACACAGTACACGTGTGTATAACCCTAACGGGGAGTAAAACACAGCGCTGGGGGTGGGAAAGAATAAAAATACACCGCCAGGTTCATATAGTATGATTTGGGTAGGAAGAACAATAGAAGTTTGTTACTAAAGTTACCAAAACAATTTTAATATATTCATACATTAAGTCATGTTATCTGTAGCTGTCACTTTTGATAGATATAATCAATACCTATAAAATAAACACAAATAGTATAAATTAATGTTGTCAATGTTGGCTGCAAAGAAATATTTTTTTGGATTTTCTCTACTGTTCTTCCCACCAAAATCAAGGTATACCTTGTTTTCGACAGCACACAAAATGTACTTAGGCCCGAGCTGAGACGGTTTTTAACCGTTGACTTCATACAGTTTATTGTAATATTAAAGTCCGTTCACGGTAGGAATTGTTTTCTGAAAGGCCTTTTTCCCTACCAGAAATCTACTATATAGTAGGATATTGGTAGGAAAAAAGACCTTTCAGAGAGTAATTCCTACCGTGAATGGAGTATACATTGGATGATATGACTATCGCAATATTATGGCCTGAACAGGTTACGTATACCTTAGCATCCTCATATTCACCCGAAACATTTCATAACACTATGCCATATTCTTGAATCTGGGACTGAACCTTCACGAGGGAAACCTATGCCCCGCAGTCCACGCCAAAGCCACCAACAGGACCTCCATTTCCTAAGCAACCATCCTCTTCATGTAAACACTCTATACCTTATAGCCTAGCTACCAGAGCTAGACTCAGAGTTATCCTAAAGATCGGCAACAATATCTTAACCTCATCACCTCTCACACAAATTCTCATCACTGCTCTGAGAATCGCATTCAAATGACCACCTTAATCCCCACAACGTTCTGGTTCACCCTAAATTGCCCGACCCGGCCACAGACATCGGACTAAAGGTCCCTACCCTTGAAACAAACCGAGTTGAGGTACCTGCAACGGCAAGGTTCACCGATCTTCCACCTCATTCAACAGCAGACTCCCACAAATGGAGTACCTCATGGAAAGCCACCACGACTGCTCCACAGAAAATCTTATACACGAGCTACAATGCAACTACGGCATTGCTGATTACATTGGCTTCACCAAAGAAACACTCGAACAACGAATGACTGGTCACTGTTTTGATACCGAACCCAACGACCCTGACAAACCTGTAGCCCTTCATGCCCAAACACATAGCTCAGACTTTGACTCGTGTTATAGTACTAGAGTCATACGAACCCTCCCAAACTTGGTAGATGGGAACTAACTTATCAATATATTACCAAATCCAGGAACCCCCCTGCTCTCCTTACCTTTCAAGCAGGTCATTCTATCCATCCATCAAGAGTCGAGACACAAGTTTGAATTTAAAAGTGTACCCGTATTTACGCGGAGAATGGAAGACCATTGAGGAAAAACCACAAACATCAGTACAACCAACCAGGATCAAAACACAATCTACCCATCATCTGCAGTCTCTTACAAGAGTGACGCTTTAAACCATACGGCCAACAAAGCTGGTAGGATATGATTTATCATTCAAAATTGACTATTAATGTTTGCTTTTATGCAAACTTAAAAAAATCTGCTTTGCAAATATATACATTTGAATGATTGAAAATAGATACAAGTAGCTTTTATAAAAATCAAAGTTCTTCCTGTCTAAATATTGTAGTGTGCCTTAGAATGGCGGTAAAAATTATTAATGTGCTATACACATTTAAAGATCTTAATTCTAATGAAGTCTTACAGTCCAATCCTTGTTTCCAGATGATTGGAAATCCAGTCTTCGTTCTCGTCATCGTCTGCGTCCCATGGCATCCACACGTGCTCGTAAAAAAACCTATAATTTCAATTTTTTTTATTTCTTGTACTTAACATGCACTTTATAAACTGGCTAACTATATCCGAACACGACTAACAAACCAACTTAAATCTAGAACAGGCACATCACGCACCTCCCCTCGACCATTTATTCATCACCGTGAAAGAAGAAACACTTATTTCACCAATAATAATTTTTTTCGGCCATGCTGGGAGTTGAACCCGGGACTCTCAACTAGGTAGACAGAGGCTACCCACGGAGCTAAGGTGTTGCTTATATAATTATAAGAAATATATTTATTATACTTGTTAGGTGCCTCCACATCTTAGAAAATGATGTGGAGGTGGTTGTCACTAATTTCTTACTATTAAATTCAATTTATTTTTCAGGTTTCCAGAAGAGTAGAGCAACAGAATTTAATTTGTCTTATGATTGATTAATTTGTGAAGTCACAGAATTGGAGTTTGAGCTTGGCGGAGAGTCATATGGAGTCGTGTGTGTAAAACATGTGTTTAAATCAGTAATCAGTACGTTGTTTGCCAACGTGTTGCTCTTGTTTCAGAAACAAACGGGGGGAAAAGTTGTTTGGCAAACTGTTAACACCAACTTTTGGCCAACAATGGTTCATGTTTCCTTTTGTATTCCTCAGCGAGGAAAACATGTACCCTGTGATCCATTTGAAATGGGTTACAAGGAACATTGTTTGCGAGTCTGGACGTGTTTGCCAACATTTCCGGCGACAAGTGATATGGGCCAGCCTGACTCGCCAGTTTATACAGAGTACACGAGTTCCCGATATTTCTATCTGTGATGTCGTGGACAGAACAAAAAAACTCTTAAGAGGTTATTGAAATCTTTCATGAAAATATACTGTTGTGGGATGTGTGCACTTTCAAAGAGAGCTCAAGAATGATTTAAAATCCTCGACAGACAACTTGCACTCAAGTGCACTTTAGAGGAGAAATGATGTTTCAACATTTAAGTCTATACACGAAACGGTGTTTCTTTAAATGTTTGCCAACAATATGTTTCCTATGTTGGCCAACAGCTGTCCAACAATGTTTACAAATGCATACTTGGCTTAAAGTCTTCAGTTCACTTTTTATACTATAAAAAAAAGCTTAGCACCTAAAGTACATTCATCACCCGAGTTTACTTGGATGACAGCTAAAAAAGTTACTGGATATAGTCCCTAATGTATCCTTACACCAACAGCTGACATCTTTCACTTTGGACAGCTGTAATGAACACATTTTGGTAATGTATGAATGTGATAGTTAACCGCAGTAATTTAGGCAAATAGTATTTATACATCTATTCGAGATCAGGCACAAAGCTTATTTATAGTTTTATTCCACTTAAAATTTATTATTCAAAGCACTTTCACAATAGGCCTAACAAGTATTGCTTCAAAATGGCGACTGAAGATTTTAAATCATGTGGTGATCATGGTGCACCCATGTAGTCGATAAAAATATTTTATTCGGTTAAATATTTCAAAATACGATAAAATAATCATAAAATAATTTATTATTTATAAAAAAATGACAAGTATTTTCTCTTTCCCAGGTAAATACGATGCCTGTATTAAAAGGTATTAATGTATGCACTATATTACACATTATGGGTAACATTCCAAAACAAAACATAAGTACTTTTAATTATGTTTAAAATTGTTTCGGTATGAAAATTAATGAAATAGTGTGAGAATAATATCGAGAGAAAACTAATTACCATAGGTTATTTTTGCTCAAAAATTAACTCCAATATTAATCCAAACAACATTTGTATAAATAGCAAAGACATATCGAGGGTTGAGCAAGTCACACATTTGGGTTTGATCATATACAGTAAATTAGCTCAGCATCCCCAGATAAATCGTTTAATAAAAAACAAAATCAAACCTATTTTAATACATAGACTCGCATAGATTGAATTAATATGGGGAACGAAACCATAAAACTATACATTTTACACCTTTTTTTCACTCTAAAAACAAGAAAAACACAAAATTTATACTGCCCTTAGACTCATAAAAAAATGCAAGGAATACAATTATACTAAATTCAAGATTATTAAAAAACTTTGTTATAATGAACAACTCAAAACTAAACTCATCGTGGTGACGCAGGAGCAAATATGAAGGAAAAATCTGTGGAATTGCACGAACAAAGCTTTACGATCGATTAATGCACAATCATCTTATGCAAAAACCAAACATCACTCTCTTTTGCAATAGACAAATATAGCATAGATGGATGACTATATTTTTCTTATCCAAACTAAAAACCCTGTGCACATCCAATAACGATTTTACTTCCAGAAAACCTACAAAGGGCTCCATTAGAACATAAAATAAACAATGACTTTCGTATTATAAGTTGATGTCATCAAAACTCAAAAGAGAGCATGGATCTAGCGACGTGTTTGTCTGATATGTTTACAATCAGACTTGAGTTTGATTGAGTTTTCTGAAAGTCGTAAAAATAAAATAATTTAAGTATATTTGGATTTGAAACCTCCTTGTGAATATGATAGTATTACATTTTTAATGATTTGGCATCTTCGGTGCAATAAGGTGTATTATTATTATTATTATGATGGTGAAGACAAGGAGAAGATATGGCATGGAGATCAACATTGAGAAGTCAAAAGTGACGGGGATTTAAAATAATGAAGCGCTGTTGAAAATCAAAATTGGAAATCAGGGGTTGGAAAACAGAGTAGTTCAAGAATGCCCCTACTGCACCAGGGAAATTAGGTCCAGGATTGCTATGGCCAAGGAAACTTTCAACAAGAAGACATTACTGCTGACCAGCAAGTTGCGTTTGGACCTGAGGAAGAAACCGATATGGAGCAGAAACTAGGACGCTTAGGAAGATGGAAAAGAAATACTTGGAGATCTTTGAAATGTAATGCTGGAGAAGATTTGAGAATAGCAGGTGGACAAACAGGGTGGCAAATGAACAAGTCCTAAGAAGAGTGGGTGAGAATAGCAGGTGGACAAACAGGGTGGCAAATGAACAAGTCCTAAGAAGAGTGGGTGAGAAGATCAGGTGGACAGACAGGGGGACAAATGAACTGAGTCCTAAGAAGAGTGGGTGAGAAGATCAGGTGGACAGACAGGGGGACAAATGAACGAGTCCTAAGAAGAGTGGGTGAGAATAGCAGGTGGACAAACAGGGTGGCAAATGAACGAGTCCTAAGAAGAGTGGGTGAGAAGAGATCCATTTTGGATGTGATTATTCGGTACAAACTGGATTGAACACAACCTTAGGAGGAACTGTCTTCTGCACGACGTCATAGGAGATTGAGGGAAAGAGGAGCTGAGGAAGGAGGATTCAAATATTGGATGATTTGAAAGAAAGAATATTCTGTGAGCTGAAGGAGGAGGTAGAGGACTGAGAACAATGGCGGTCTAAGTTCACTGACAAAAGGAATGGACCTGTCGTAAGACAGAACACTTAATAATAATAATAATAATAATAATAATAATAAAAGTTCTTACACACTCCAACAAAAAGCCCAAACAAGCATTTTGGGGAAATTATCAATATAAATATTTACTCACATCAAACTGCCCGATGTATTTGATGATTTTGTCTTGAGCTTGAATTATTCCATACACGCTTGATAGGGCCTAAATATATACAGGATATAAAAGGCCTATAGGGCCTAACTTATATCTTATATTAAATATTATGTAGCTCTCCGTTACTTTTTTTCTTAGGTTTTAACATCCAACCTTATGTATGTTTATAATTAATTTTATACCTACCATTTTTTATTTTACATTAGATTAAACATTGTTTATTTTAAATTTCATTGTCTGTCTCCTGCCTAAATGGTGTTTCTTGTAGGCCTATGGTTTCCATCAATGAGCTCTAAAACTCATGGAAACTGTTTTAATTTAAAAAAAGAAATAAAAAAGTGTTAAAAACTATATCATTGTATTCCACTGTGCTATTTTGCGCATTACAATTTTTCACTAAAATAAAGCAAGTTTTAAAATAAAGTCAGTCGGGGCCTGTTCACCTGAACTGATCCAGACAATCGGCTGTGTTTTCTATGTTTATCGTGTCACTGTCCTGTTGCACCGTGGGGAACAAGTGCAAGAGAGGCACAACGTGTGTTTCGGGAAGATCGATACTGTCTTGAACCGCCACAATGTGTACTACTCCAGTGAAGTTGATAAAGTCCACATTGGAGACCTGAAACATATGGACCAAAGGACGCGTAGTGGTACACCAACAACCTTGGTGATAATTTACCCACATCTTTACCAACGTAGGCCTACATGGCAAGGCGACCGACGCATAAGTAAAAAAAAAAACTTGAATAGAGAGGGCCTTAGATTCATCCTAAAATTTGAATAGTCACCGGAAAGACCAGTAGCGGCTTGTAGACTATTGTCGGGGAAAGTTGGGCTTGAAGGGACATTTAGATTATTTTTACAATGGAACATCTATGTCCCGACACTTTATTGCCAACAAACTTGCTAGTATTTTAGTAATCTTCTTTATTAATTAAAATTGACTCAAGCGATGAGGAACTAGAGGGGTTTGTTAATAGTGTTTCTAAAGAGAATAATCTGGACAAAATGTTTACATACACATCCTCTGCTATGTACTCGGCTGTAAAAAAAAGGCTTGCTCTACAATATATTTTACAATCCAAGATATCCCAAATAACAGGATAACTTTCTACATCACTTATAAAATCTCTGGTGCTGGTCAAATTTAAAATCACGGCTAGGACGAGATGTGTTCTTGATGATGAATAAACAACTAACTGCTTTCTGCTAGCTGTCAAAACTACACACAGTATTGTCACGGGCGTGAAACTAATGTATCTCTAGTGGAGACTCACAGGGACACAGTGACACTGTCTGTCACATGTAATGGGGTACAGACACCCTCGTGTCACTGTGACCGGGTGAGTCGCTGCAGTGTTCCAGTATGAAAAACTTCAATTCAAGATTATGTATTTTGAGACCAGTCCTAGTGTGAAAAGACTCTTGAAGTGAATTGACTAATGGGGTAAGTGCTCGCCTGAGGACCCGATGATCGGTTTGTGGGTTCAATACAACCCGGGGACGGTGGATTTTTCTTGAGCGATAAAAATCAAATCTGTAGCACAACTTCCTTAGGGGGGAGAGGTAAAGCTGTCGGCCCCATGTCGATTGTGGCATGTAAAAGTATCCTGGAAGGTATGTGAAAATACCTTTCCCGGCAAACATTGGTAGACCTTCTCACTATCCCTCATCTCATGTGCCAATACACGCTGATCAATTGGTTTAGAAAGTGCATGTTAAATACCTCAAACAAATACACAATTAAAATACATATCAACTTCCGCTGATTATCAAACTTACTCAATAAGGCCAAACCACAAATACACCCCCAAGCTTAGATTTGTGGTCAAGTGGATACCGAGGTAGAGGAAATAAGGGCTGTATCCGAATAGTCCACTTCACGTGTCGTCAACCCTTGATAGTTGCATTAGCAATCATGTAAACAAGTGCAGATCCGTCCGAATAGTCACAAAGTGTGCTAATGCGCCCCTCACACGCCCTTGAGTTCAAGGCTGACAGCAAGCTACCCCTGACACGCCGTCAATGCGGTGTTTGATTGGCAATTGTTTAATTTTTCGTCTGCTTGAGATAGAGCTTGTAGAGTAATGTGATCTTTGATAACGCACATTAAATATACTGGTTGTTTTATAGTTGTATGTGAATGTGAGGAATCCACCGTGGTTCGGATCCCCCGTTAAACTGTAGGTCCTCCATTTCATCTCACAATCACCCTACCATTACACATTAGCATAAGTGTGTACAACCCGAACGGGTAGTAAGACGCGGTGCTAATAATAATAATATAGAGTTGTATTGTGTTGAATATTGTCATTTGCAGTGAAAATAAGTAGCCACAAATCTGTAAGGCCTACAATAATTAGGGCTGATAGATGGTATTTAAAATAGTTTCTAAGGCCATTGGTAGGAAGCAGCACTGCAGACTCAAGGGTGTGAAAAGGATATTTTGCCGTCCAAAGTTTTTGCAGTCTTCGATCTCAAGTGTGGGTTAATTGTAAAGTCGTCAAGTGTACTTGAATATTCGGATAAGGCCCTATTTAGCTACTAGTAAAGCTCTTCAAGGCTGTCTTGCCCTCGCTTTAAGCAAACCGCCACAGAATTATATTTTTTTTAAATATATTTTGTATGCATTAAATTATTGTGCTAACTTTAAAAATATAATTGAAACATACCGTAACCATTACAAACGTTGGGAAGGAGATGCCAAGCTCTTGGCATTCTTGGCGAGATATTTTCCACAAGGCATTCCATCCAGCCAATTCCATAGTTTCCTCCAAATTGTAACGCCACTCATTTTTAACATGAGAAGCGGGCAAACGTTCGCCCCGTCCATTCAAAATATCTTTAAATTCAATCAATCTTTTCGGTAGAGATTTGTCAAATGTGATTATTTCTAGAGCCATCTATTCATGTAATTTTCAAGAACTTAACCAACAATGTGATGTATCAAAATCTAATAATACAATTATTAATGATAAACTATTATAGGCACACTGGTCATTTTTATGATAGCTTAAGAATTACAGACTATCCTCTAGAAACGAGTTGATCTCTCTAAGCAATCACTCAATTTGGCGGTTTATTTTCGAGATTTGAATTCGATCGTAGAAACGTAGATAAAGAAATGTTTGTTAAGATATTTTCTAAGAAATGTTAATATGTATGAAAAAAGTGCATTGAGCAAAAACATTTAGAAATTAATAATAAATAGATAGATATTAAATTTATTATATTGATCTTGGATGAAATCATATAATATTGTTCTTAGAAATTATACCCAATAGCCTGTGATAATTTTAAATAATTTTAAATAGAGGAGATGAGCAAAATCCCAATATTGAGAAAACACAATATTCAAAGACCATAGATAGAGCCTTAAGCTGAGTTTTAACCCATTCATTACGGATAGTTAATGGTGCATAAATTTAAGTGCACAATTCATCAGAAAATACCAAGATTTATAATGAAATGTATTTGTTAAGGTCTTACTTAAATCGATTGTTTTTATCAATATAAACCCCCCTAATGTCTCTACACTACTAGATAAGGTCTCTAAAATATTTCAATAAGTGATTCACTAGGAAAACAACGTTAGTAGTTAAATTGTATAATTTAAAATTAATGTGATTTAAGTTTCTCCTATTTTATTAAACGAAATTGATTTTTATTTTGTCCTAATTTTATTAACCTCATGAATATTATGGTAGACCTAGTTCTAATTTATCAGTAGCAGAATAAAAAATGTAATCTTTCCCCTTTATTTTCAATTCATACATACAATAGTAATCATTGATTCTAAAACAAAGCAAATTCAATGATAAAAAAAATAGTGACAAGGCATCTGTATAAAAAGAAGCCATCTGTAATGTATTTCCATGTAGGTTGGCTACCATGTGTGGTGACGCAATAAACTATCTGCTTCCCATCATGCCCCATCCTAAATGGCTATTGAGAATATTATCGATAGTGTTCCCGACCAAACCTACCAGTCAAGCATAGATAAAGGATATATAATTAATTCCACTAAGTCGTTATTTGATTTAAGCCGTCCTTATCATAGTACGGATGTGACACCATCGTACAGAGAAGCAGCCACTTTCAACGTTATCCTAGAAATAAGGGACTCCTCGAAAAAAAGAAAAACCTTGAAGACCGCAAAAACATAATGGATTTTCATGATCTTGGACCACGGCTCACGCTGTAATTAAATGAAAGGAAATTAAATATAAAAACAAAATCTGAACTTTGAAAAAAGACAACTGGACATGGGAATCGAACTCGGGACCTTTGGCTTAATACGCCAATGCTCTAACCACTGAGCTATCTAGGAATCGTCCCGTGCCTAGGGTCATTCTTCACTAATATTTTAAGGCAGAGTTTATGATGCACGTGCTATAATGAAAACATAAGCAAATTTTCGTCTGCGATGTATAATGATGTTTAATTGGCTAGAGCTTACTCTCACATTCTTATTGGTGAATACAAGGGTTTTCTATTCTCAATTCTATGCATAGTCCACACCTACCGCCATTAAGAACTAGAAAGTTCATTGCCACATTTAGAATAGTACGCCACTGAAAAAAAACTCTTCGTCCAGCTTAGTAACCCCCACTAAGGCCACTATTACTTATTATTATTAATATTATACGAAGCGAGAAAAAGAAAGAGGGGGATTGGCCGGGGGGGGGGGAAGAATTTACTCATAACTCTATAAAATGGACCATCGGATATTTTGCTCAGTTTTAAAATTGATAGAAACACGGAACATCCTACTAACATGACCGCTAAATATAAATGATGATGCTAAATGATTATATCAGTAAAAAAATACAGTAACATAACACACAAAACAATCTTTTAAAACACTATTTTATAATATCATATACAAAGATTAAACCCTGTGTTTAGTCTATGTTATTTTACTATATTAAGTGTCACTTATTACCAAGTAGAACATGTAAACTTCCAAGCCCCAATTTGTACCCTGGTTACGTAGGCCTGTGTCCTTATATCTCAGATGGTAATAGTTAGGGAGGAGGGGGATAAATAGCCACCAAAACCAGTCGGGTAGAACCTCGGGACTATTCAGATCCTCCATTATCGGTTTGGTCAGTGTCAGGTGCTGGTCCAGGATTACGGCCTCGGCAAAGAAATGAAAATGATTCAGTACCTTGTAGAATTTATACATGTTTGGGGTCCTTGAAGTCACCACTTGGAGAAAGAATCCATTGGTATTCGTTGAATCCCACGAATAAACCAACTATTGAACTGGCTGCGGCCAGTTGGGTGGTTTCAGCACATACTATTAAATATGATCCATACTGGTATAGTTGACATGTCATGAGGGTTAACAGGGTGGTCTTGACGCACGCACTCACAGATCTTATCGGGGAGTTAGAAAAAGGGGGAAGATGAAAGGTGGGGGAATAGGATAGTGACAATCATCCCCCCTCAAATACCAAGAAATATCATTCTTCCCCAACAAGCTAGTTCTATCCAGTCCACCTCATAGCAACCTATATATTTCATGACCACTCTAATGTTATCCTCCCATTTGCGTCTAGGCCGTCTCAATGGTCTCTTCCTGTTGTATTTGCCAGTCAATACCTTGAACATGATTCTAACTTATATTAGCACTGCATGTCCTGATCGCCGTAATCTGCGAGACATGATTACCTTAACAATATATTGTGATGAGTACAAGGTATGAAATTCATTATTATTTAACTTGCTACACTCCCAGCATCATATTTTTTTCTGAATCAAAAATCGTCGTTGTTTTTGAACAACCTAAATTTGTTTTCATTAAGTAAGGTCATTTATCAAGTTTCTATAGAGAACCAGTACAACTATCGGTTTATATTGTAACGGGCTAATCGACTCAGGCCAATACTATCCATGCTTGTAGCAAATTACCTCTGCTCAAAGAAAAAATATATAATTATGGTTTACTACTACTACTACTAATAATATATATATTCGTGCTAGACCATTGATATATAATTCTCCATATGTTACATACCTCACCTCAGATACTTCGGGGAACATGAATGGCACCATTGGATAGGCTCGCCGCCCTCATGGTTCTACCTACCTACACTGCACTTGACTCACTGAAGCTATCAAATCAACTGATGGAGGCGGGTGGTCTGCCCGTCTGTCAGAGCCTTGGCTGGCATGGGTGACGTCACCGGTCCAAGATAGAGGGATGGTTCCCCCCTTCTTCTTTCTTTCCTGTGATGCTCTTCGAACAGCCATTATAAAACTCCACGGCTCGCCGGGGAGAGGAACTCTCTCGTTTATTTATCACATGGTTCTATGCGTGTACGGAGATTGTGACTCTTTGAAGTCTTTTTACCAAACCAGCGCCTCAGCACCATTTGACTTCACGATGTTGCCGTGAGACCAACCAGACCGTCGGAAGATGTAGGGTACCTATTCGATTATCTCTCTCTGTGAAGAATAGGTGGGCCAGTCACCTGATAGCTAGTTTAGGCGGTATTTGTGTACTCTCGCCTAGCATGATTTAGGTTATTTTTAAGGACTGGATGGCTTGGATACCATATTGTGGGGCCATTTATTGAATGTTTGTTTTCTGCGTGGTCTTTAAGTCCCGCATTTTAAGGTAGGAATGATCTCACACACCAGCTCACTAGACCATGTTTAGTCAGCGATGAGTTTAGAAGGGGAAGGGGCTCTTCAGTCAGTTCAAGGCCAGGCAGTCTTAACCAATTTAATGGTTTTTGTATGTTGATAACATGTTCCACATTTGGTTCTCAACCAGTGTAAGTTTCTGCTCATCAGGCACGACACGTGTTTGATACTATTTATATGTTGATAATATGCACCACATTTGGTTCTCAACCAGTGAAATTTTCTGCCTGTCAGGCATGACTCTAGTCTAATAGTTGGTTGGTTTTAAGATTAAGTACCACCTTTTGGTGCTCAACCCCTGGGTTAGCATGCCTGTCTGGCTTAGATTCATTAGCCCTGCAGCGGCACCCAACAACCTGGCCGAGAACACTGAATCGGAACTTACCTTATGCTAAGCAATAATTTTACAAGTAGGGCTACACTCGGCTTTCTTATGTGCAGGTGCATCACGCCACAGTTTTATCAACTGATTTTATCTGGTTATATGTATTCCAATCGCCCTCATGGCAATCTTCACCCGTCCTACTTGTGGACTGTGTGAAGGTATATTGGACTGTAATCTGTAGCTGTTGAATTTGTATACTTTGCTTTGTCCCCATTAAACTGATTTGTTATTTTAAAGTTATTTGTTTGCTTTTTCAAATATTCTGTCTTGTCTATTTACCTTGTATAAGATATAGCCATCTCTGGATAACACTAGAGCGGTCGTGTCAGTATATACAGAGTTTTACATTCCTTGAGAGCAGTTGAGAAATTAACTTACAGACCACATAGCACACACATAATATGATAGGTAAACTTTATGTGTTGTGGGCTGTTTACTAGTAGCTATGCATTCATTGTAAAAGCAATAATTCAAAAGTATGCGTTTCAATTTCTTGCGCACCAAGCTATATGCATTATTCGCTATTAAATATTCTCCAGGCATGAATATAGACCTAGCTCAATTAACAATAATTCTTACGCAAGTATTACATATACTTATAACGTACCTATATTTGTAACTCTTTACATATTTAAACATCTTTCCGAACTTTCTAGTCTATTCACAAATGAAAGGTTGACATTTTAATCATGGTTTCATGGTCCAGGCCTTGTCTGCCCAACCATACTTCTCAGTCTTATGCGATCCTCTTCATGTCAGTATAAGGAATTCACCCCATCTCACTGATCGTGTTCTTTAGTTACGACATCCGAGGTTTTATCATTGTTCTTTTTTTATAATATAACTGGATGTACATCTGCAGCTAAAATTTTCTGGCTGTCGTCTGCACACCATTGTGTACCAGAGAAGGAAACTTTCTGGTATCTCTCTCGTACACACATACAAGGCAAAGTGGCATTTCGACATAATTCGCTAATTTTTAGAAGTATATAAGATTTATCAATGTATGATTGGTTAAACCAAATAAATGGGTTGATGAGCATAACTAAGTTCAACACTCATAACTTCTTTCTTTAAATAAGTCGATTTAGGCTAAAATAGTAACAATTCCTACAAACCTATAAACTAAACGATCAATTGAACATAGGATTCTACACAAAGTTTGTCATTCGAACACAAGTAAACAGGTTTTAACGACCTTATTTCACTGTAGTTATCGAACATTAAATATAATATGGTTTCTGAAAGAAAAATACAAGCTGAGAGCCAACTTTAAATACATTTTAATAAAGTAATACTTCCTACAAGCCCTATAACCTAAATGATAGTTTGAATGTAAAAATTCTACACAAAGTTTGTTATTAAAACACTTGTAATTAAGTTTTAAGCTACATTATTTCATTATAGTTATAGAACATTAAATATAATATCGTTTCTGAAAGTGATATACAAGCTCTAAAGCTAAGAGCCAACTTCTATACTGGATGAACATAAACACACCCCTTACAACGGACCAAATCATGACGCTAAAGTTTGTCATCTGCTTGTTAGCGATAAGACCAATTTAATAGTTTCTTTCAATGTTCTAGTTCAAAAGCGTGTATTTCGTGAATAAAAGTTTATATTTTTAAATAGTGAAGTGTTACGCCCCACTTGACTGAAGACGCATTTACATTAAAGGATATAAAATTCAGTTTTAAAGGTAATATTGTACTATAGCATTAGCGATAATAGCTAATAATATATTATTACTATCCATCCCAAATAAACCAACACATATAGACATCCGGCAATAGTAACACTAGCAAGACTAGCTAGTTTACATTAATACTACCCCCTCCGAATAATGTTGATACTCATAGACATCCTGCAATATCAAAGATTTACAAAACTTACTATGTCTAAAATATGTGCTTTACTCACTCGTATCGTCTGGCTTAGCACGAGTTCCATAACCGACTAGTTCACACAAAATTCTATGATGAAGAGAAGTCTGACAAATCTCAGAACGGTGCATCAACGAGATATTTCATATTATAAAACTGTCAAGCATGGAGCTACGGGCCTAAACTCCCATAAAAAACATCAAACAACACAAAACAAAATACTCAGAACAATCACTGGGGCACCCTGGCGCACTATAAACACAGACGTACACACAATGACTAACTGTAGACAACTCAAGGAAATTTACAAAGACCGCAACAAAAGACTGTACAAGCAGACAGATACACACACCAATGCAATAGTCAGGTACCTAAGACGCTACGACCATGCTGAACAAATACATTAAAACAACCGAGACTGGCTTAGTATAGAACTAAGGAATTATAGCTATAAAAATAATAAAACTCCCAGTTGATAATCCTGGATGAAAAAAACTAAGCAAAGTAAAAAAACAAAAAAACCCACAAAATTAAAAAAAGCAAATGCAATTATAAAAACGCTAGATGTAAATTCCTAGTTGAAAAAAAAATATATAGGAAACCCCCGCATTTAGAGGTAACAGGCTAAGCCAGATAGGTTGTGGAACAGTCTTACTACCTCTCACCCACCTTCCACAAAA
>CABFOW010003707.1:1975-61354 GCA_902141385.1 Timema californicum | reverse complement strand
TGTGTTCTAATGCTTGCTCCCCCACACCCCGCAAGTCCCTCCCATACAAACATATTCTAAACACACTAGACTACACCCGATATCATTGCTTAGAAAGCTGCAGGTCTTATGGAGAAAAGTTTTATCGTAGCTCTCTTTCAGTTAACCGTTGCCAAATCACTTCGCTTTCGATTATATCGGAAAGGTGGTGTGTTGGGTTAAGAAGGGGCTTCTAGCAACATCGGCAAACCAGCGAACTTGTCTTACATTTAATTGAAGAGTGACCACGGGAAACAAGAAAACTGGTTCCCAATACTAGGCTTGTAAATTTACTCAGAGATGAACCCCAGTTTAGTGCTTGATGTCTTCCTGTTTAACAGGATGCTCCGTTTGCCAGTCTTTTGCCGTGATGTCTTACACAGTTTCGAGCACTCTCCAAGGTCACACTTGTGACCTCCAGCTACTTTCCACTCTATTTATACAAGGATTTTTTTTAAATCCTGTACTCTAAAGGTTCACCCACAAATGAATACCACTGCAGATTGAAGAGAATCAATTACCCCCAAAAGTTGGTGTTTTTTCTAACTTGTTTTAAGATGGGTCGTCGCATTATGGATTTATGAGACGCAATGCAGACGTTCTAAAATACCGAATTATTTTAAGATTAGGTTTTTTATTTAAAATATAGTTCACAGCAGAGTGGAGGCAAAAGGTAACAACAACATATCCTCATTGTATTATACTACATCTTAAGTTTGTGTAAAAAAGAACAATTCGATCTATATTAACGAAGTTTTATGCGAAACGTCGCAGTTCTAGAATGAAGGTCGATTGTTATAATCTAATGATTTAGCCTTCCTCAACCAAATAAAATTTTGTTAAAAGATGTACAACAGAGTATTATAATATAATCGAAGATTATTTTATTGGGTTTGAAGCTTCAGGACTGACTACCTGTTAAGAAATACCGCGCTGTGAGAAATGTCTACCTTTCAAAAGCAGTGATTTATTACATAAATTAATGAATGGACTATCACTATCGTGATGAGAGGGTTTGAGAAGCGCTGAAAACGAAGGGAATCTAGGGGTACCCATAACATTTTTGAAAAAATTAAGGGGGATTTGTGGTAAAATGACCACCTCCATGGTTTATAGGTCAGAGTTATTGACTACAGACCCAGAGGTCCCAGGTTAGATCTCCAGTGCCTCCAGATAGTCTGTGAAACAGCGGCACTGGAACGAAATCAAACTCAGCCTCATGAGGACAAATGAGGAACTACTTGAATAAAGTAGCAGATCCAGTCAATAAAAATGACATAGCGACCGGAGAGTTTGTTGTGTTGACCACATGACAACCTATATTCGCAAATGTTTGCACTATCTCCGCCAACATAATGCGACTGCTTGGTCGGTATGGCTCGCTCGCGGGCTGATGCCATGGAGTTTTATTTTATTTTAATGGTAAAATAGGATCGCCCAACTCAAAATGACGCTTACCAGATAGCTCACTTTAACCCTTTCATTGAAAGACGCCAGTGATGCCATTGTAAATACTGATGCATACTGATTGATAATAGAGGGGCCCTATCAGACTGACACTCTGACTGACAGTATGCATCAGTATTTACAACGAGACCGTAAACGGTTAGTCTTGGCGTCATTATTTCTATCAGTCTCAGCTCCTGCATACAACGTGCAACAACATGGATGATAAGAAAAAGACGTGTGCAGTTTATATTTGCTACTGAGACTGAAGGGAATACTGACGAGTCCATGCACGGTCAGTCCTACTAGCAGTATTACTGTCAGTCTCTTCCAACACTTGTAAGACTGATATGATCAGAAAATTCGGATCGCATTGGTATTTTCATAATTCCGTTCATCAGTCGATCAGAACTGACCCCACACGATCAGACTGTCAGTATTAATTATTACTTTATTAATACTGGCAGTCTGAATGATCGTATAGGGGCCCAGTCAGTTCTGACTGATCAGTCCCCGCCCTCGCATACACACTGCAGTTCAAACGGACCGTGTGTGGGTGGAGGCCCTTTAAAACGCGCTGCTAAAAAATTGCGACTGCTTGGTCGGTATGGCTCGCTCGCGGGCTGATGCCATGGAGTTTTATTTTATTTTAATGGTAAAATAGGATCGCCCAACTCAAAATGACGCTTACCAGATAGCTCACTTTAACCCTTTCATTGAAAGACGCCAGTGATGCCATTGTAAATACTGATGCATACTGATTGATAATAGAGGGGCCCTATCAGACTGACACTCTGACTGACAGTATGCATCAGTATTTACAACGAGACCGTAAACGGTTAGTCTTGGCGTCATTATTTCTATCAGTCTCAGCTCCTGCATACAACGTGCAACAACATGGATGATAAGAAAAAGACGTGTGCAGTTTATATTTGCTACTGAGACTGAAGGGAATACTGACGAGTCCATGCACGGTCAGTCCTACTAGCAGTATTACTGTCAGTCTCTTCCAACACTTGTAAGACTGATATGATCAGAAAATTCGGATCGCATTGGTATTTTCATAATTCCGTTCATCAGTCGATCAGAACTGACCCCACACGATCAGACTGTCAGTATTAATTATTACTTTATTAATACTGGCAGTCTGAATGATCGTATAGGGGCCCAGTCAGTTCTGACTGATCAGTCCCCGCCCTCGCATACACACTGCAGTTCAAACGGACCGTGTGTGGGTGGAGGCCCTTTAAAACGCGCTGCTAAAAAAAGTTTTGAAAGAAAATGCAGCTACCAGACCTAAAATCGTTAATTTACCACCTTAGCGGAAGGTAACTTACATAATTTAGCAAATGTTAGGCCTCGCCGAGAATCAAACTCAAAAAACCCATATCAGTATGCAGACGCTCCACTGACTTAGCTAGGATGTATGACTTTCAACAAGGTTATAAAAACTTATAAGGAGAAAAATGTGTGAGTTTCAACAAGGTTATAAAAATGTGTGAAGCGAAAGATGTGTGACTTTCAACAAGGTTATATAATCGTGTATGACCATGTCTTGAATTGTTATTCCTTGCCATTTTATTGAGGTAGTTAAATAAATTAGCACAGCCATCACAAACGTAACCTGTTTAAAAAAAAGTATATGGGAAGTACTACACATGACCAATTATGATTATTCTTTGATTAAAGTTGTTCAGGAAATATAAAAGGTTGATATGAGCCAGATTGAGAGTGGTTCTTCGTTATAACTAGCATTTCCCACCATCATAGGTTCATTTCAAGGCTGCCCCATGTCACCAACACTTTTTAAAATAAGTTTGAGGGCATGGTCCCATAATTGTGAAAGAATGAGGTTAGAAATTGCAGATGAAATTTATCTACACCACCTATGTTTTGCTGATGACCAAGTTAATTTAACACAAGATGGGAAGGAGGCAAATTATATACAATTAGTTATAATCACAATACAGAAAGTGGGCTTTAAACATAAATTTCGAGAAAAAAGAGTACCCGACAAATGAGCCTAATCAACTAATTGTAGATGTAGTGAAAATAAAAAAAGGTAAACAATTTCTCTTGGCTCAATTCTGTAAAACGACGGAACTTCAAATATGAAAATCGCGAAGTGGATTAGCAGTGGCAGAAAAATACTATCGGTATGCTTAATGGAGTATTATGAAGCTGGAGTAATATCAATAGAACGAAAATGATAATCTATAGGCCAATTCTGCAGAATATCATCTTGTATGGGGCTGAAGTGTGGACAATGAACCACAAACAGAGATATAATATTAGCAGTCGAAATGGATTTCTGGAGAAGATCAGCCAGAAAATCAAGTCAAGAGAGGGTAAGGAACACAAAGATAAGAAGGTTGATACAACTGTAACAATTATAGTGAATGAGATCGAAAGGAAGAGATTGAGATAGTACGGCTATGTAACAAAGAATGAAAAGCACCCGTATCCCAAATAAAATGATCCAAGAATGGGGACATGAAGGCAGGAGAAGAAGAGGTCGACCATTAACCACCTGGTCTCACAAGTAGTGTGCTTAATGGAAAGTATTCCGAAGATGATCCAAGAATGGGGACCTGAAGGCAGGAGAGGAAGAGATCAACCATTAACCACCTGGTCGCACAATGTAGTGTGTTCAATGGAAAAATGATTTGGAAACAGATGATGCAAGGGGTCGATGTAGGTGGCAAAATGGCATTCAAAATGTGAATTGAATGTCTTTATATGCTCGAGTAAACGATTTTACAGGATTTTCGAAAACTATAAACGATGTAGGCCCTACATGTAAACCAGTAGTTTTTATTAAGACTATGTAATCATTTACATAATTTTTATTATGATCGAAGAAAATAAAATGAATAATTGTTATAACAAAAATTATTTCTTCACTAGAAATTAAACGAAAATTAAGGTGAACTTTACATATTAATACAATACTAATGTGATTTTTGGACCGGCTTTTAGCTTAACAATTTTTAAATGTTAGGTTTAATTTTGGGATTAAATAAAATAAGCATATTAGAAAGATGTACATCTGTAATAGGTGAAAGAAAATGCTTTTTTATTGCGTTCACAGAAGATTACACATTATATAGGTGGAGTCTAGTCTACATACAAGCCTTAACAAAAGATCGTGAAGCTCAGGAAACTGTTCTTTAGGTACGTTTTCCTAAATGCAATCATATTAGGAGCACTGGGTGATTTTCAATGTTCTTTAAGCTTAGCACAAAGTCCAGAATGCTTTTTATTTGAAGGGATGGGGAGTATTTATGTATATCAGACTCTGAAAAACAAAATGGATTTATAAAGAAATCTATAATACTATTTTCAGATGCAAAATTAAAAAAATTGAGTTAGTAATTAGTATGTATTTTATTTGATCTAAGGTAAAATTACTACATTTACCTACAATTTGCTGAAATGTTGGAAAATGATCAAGTTTTACCTGCTCTAAGTTGTTACAAAATAGTTTAAGCTTTAATGTAAAACTGACCGCTTCTGTGGTATTGTGATCCTGGCTACAGATCCAGAGGTCACGAGATCAATCCCCAGAGCTTATAAAATTTATTTGTGAAGCAGTGGGTCTGGAAAGAGGTTAAACTCGCCCTCAAGAGGACGGATATGAAGCTACTTGAATAATGAAGTAGCAGCTACAGTTTATAAAAGTGAGATTAACGGCCGGAAGGATCTTTGAGTTGACCAAATGACACCCTCTATCCTCAAATGTTGGCACTTTCACCGCTAACGGCAGCGAACGCTTGGTCGTTATAGCTCGCTTGTGGGTTAACATTAAGGAATGTTTCTTTAAAAATGTAAAACTATTAACTTCATTTAATATTTTTTATTTGAAATACATTAGACAGCTGGCAATCTATTTGAAATATCTTAGCAGATCCCTGTTTGACCCGCGGGTCATAGGTTGGTCACCCCTGGTATATAGAAAGAACGTGTGTAACATCGACTATGGGCCAGTTTCGTATTCAGACTTAGTGCGACTCAAGTGTGGCTCAAAACCAAATACAGTAGCCCCATGGCTTCTTTGGTGCTGAGTGACAGCTCACAGCTGACAGATAACGGCTTTGAAAAGTTACCAGAACAAATTATGTATCCCTAAGCCAAACCCTATGATCTGCAAAAAAACATGTGTTTAGCAGCTGTCACTTCTGATATGTCAAAATTTAGGTATATACCTAAATGTTGACTGTCAGAAGTCAGCTGTGAGCTGTCATTCAGCACCAAAGAAGCCATGAGGCTACTGTACAAGACGACCCCTGCCTATCTATACCAGAATGGAGTGGACCAGTTTCACATATGAAGTTGTCTCATTCCATTCTAGTTTAGGTTGACAGCTGATGGCTTTGAAAAGTTACCAGACCAAATTATGTATCCCTACGCCGAACCATATGATCTGCAAAAACATGTATTAAGCAGTTGTCACTTCTGACAGTCAAGATGTAGGTATATACCTAAACGTTGACTGTCAGAAGTCAGCTGTCAGTCAGCACCAAAGAAGCCATGAGGCTATCATAGCTGTTGTCTTGTGTTTGGTATCGAGCCGCACTTGAGGCGCGCTAAACCTGCATACGAGCCTGAAACCTGAACAGGTAATAAAACGTGTCGATAAAAAAAACCATTATTATGTGAGTTGGGTCGCGGTCGCGGGGCCAGAAGTAGGCTACATAGCTGCCGGTACTTTTACAATCCGTGCAGGCATTCGAGCCCATTGCGTGCGTACCAAGTTGTTGCTTGGCATCCGTGTATGAGATTATCGGAGAGAGAGAGAGAAAAAACAATCACGTTCAAGTTTATTACTGTAATGAATACCATGTTTTATTTCTAAAATAGTTTTAGGTACTAGATTTATATTATTTAATTTTATGAGGTTTTTATTACTATAAACTTTATGGGCATAAAGATACAGTCCAAGTTTCATAGAAAGGGCCTTATCTAACCAGCTCAAAAGTTACTAGATTTACTTTTATGTATTCATAAATCAAGACAAGCCATTTATTAATTTTGGAAGAATTTTTTGTCATTTTTTAAAAGACCCTCTATATGAAAATTGGACTGTAAAAACTAACTTCACTGTGTTCAAGAATGAGTTGAATAAGAGTGGTTGTTTTCAACAATTTTTTATGGGAAAAATATTTGTACTCAATCGATTAACACATTTTAGTTCTAAAGTAAATATCATTATTTTTGTAAAAATGTATACATTCATTTATTGAAGATTATTGAGGTTTTATTTTAATAATAAATACTTCAATGATACTATAATATTTTATTGATATTTGAAAGACAGTAACCCCCCAACTATGTAAACTTTGTTAAGATTCATTGTAGAATGTTAAAAATAATTTCTAATCTCTTTTGAATAATCCTAACAAAGAAAATCACAAATTTTAGTGAACACTTAACGTAGGACAAACAAATCTACAAAATATTAAAAAAGTTACCTAGGTAAAGTTTAGAATCGAACTAGGATTACCAAGAATCGTTATGGTTATATCGCAAGTATAATAAATAAATTTAGGTTATGTAACCTATCATTTAGAATAACTTACCAGACCTTCCTATTGTCAAAATTGACACAATATTTCGAATAAGAAAGCTGCATAATACATGGTTCGGTTTCGGTGTATGGATACTTGAAAGTAGGTTGTAAGGTTTAGTATGGCTGTAAACTGTATTTCCAAAGTCAGCCTCCCAAGGCTCTCGGCCTCAAAGATAGGTAATTAGGAACTCATTACAGTGGTTTGTATTCACGAATAAACCAAACCAGCCTCAATAATTGCAGTCACTTTTCTTTAGTACACCGTTAGAACGAACCGTATTACATCCAATATAAATGCAGAAGGAGCTGCAGGTCTTTTGAAAAAAGTTTTATCTTCGCTTTCTCACAGTTATCTGTTGCCAAATATCCTTGCTCTCAGGTATGTCTGAAGGTTGTGTGCTGGGTCAAGAATCTACTGGTAACCTATACTAACCAGCGTTGAGAAACTTGTCTTATATTTGGGGGAAGATTGACCACACAAAAACGAGAAAATGACAACGCTGTTTCCCAATAGTAACAATGAAGTTCTCTCACAGATAATATTCAGTTGGATGGCCTCCTGATTCCGAGCAATCCTGATTGCGAACATGAGTTTTTTTTTATATATGTGGAGGAGTCCAGATTGCGGACACGCCATGTTGCTATACCATCCCGCCTCTATTATTTGCTAATAGGGGAGGCCCACGGGGGCCTAGCAGTCTTGCGTTCTCTCAGCCTCGTCAGTATTAATTTATTATTATTATTATTAGCACCGCGTCTTACTACCCATTCGGGTTATACGCACTTACGCTAATGTGTAATGGTAGGGTGATTGTGAGATGAAATGAAGGACCTACAGTTTAACGTGGAATCCGAACCACGGTGGAGACCTGGCATTCCTCACATTCACAAGATGTCTTGTCAGAGGTGAAGAAAGGGAGTATTAATTTAACTAAATTACATACACGAGTATTTCTAGGTTAAGTTAGGTTAGGCTAGGCTAGGTTGGACTAGGTTAGGTTATACGAAAGCTAGTATATAATCATATATTTAATTATATATATAATCATATATAATTATATATAATTATATATATATATACCTCAATTAGTTTGCATCAGTTAAGTGGGATTTCAAAAATTTGAACGAGTAAACGTAATTTTCTCAACATTTCCACTTAGTGTTTGTAAAGTTTTTTAAAATAAAATAATATAGTGTACATTCATTATATGTATAATTTATTCCAGACAACACTTCCTAACACGAAGAGCATATAATTGTTAGCTCGTAAATTGCATGTTGCTGATTTAACCTTGAGTTTTAAAAGCTTAGTTTAAATAACTCATATATATACTCTTAACTCAAGGTTAAATCAGCAACATGCAATTTACGAGCTAACAACCCAATAAAGGCAGCTCGTTATCACCAAACTACCAACACTTGACGACAAGAATTGCATTTTATGTGCTGTCTAGCTTGAATTGGAAACCCTGTTATTTGAAAATTGGAAACTCATATTGCCATAATGGCGGGGGAAAAAGTCAGGCCTAGTACGCCTCATGTCCGGTGCTATACTAAATACAGGACATCTTCCTTGGCCAGAACGGGCCGAGCCAGTTTCATATACGAAACTCTCCCATTCCATTCTGGCTACAAATCTTAACATAACAATATGTATTAAATAGTCAAGCTATTATATTTGTTTGTTATGGCCATAGCCGCATCTAAATACCAAATATAAAAATGATATCGGCACACGGGAATCGAACTCGGGACCTTTGGCGCTTAGTACGCTAATGCTCTAACCAATGAGCTACCCAGGAATCATCCCGTGTTCAGGGTCATTCTTCACTCATACTTTAAGGCAGAGTCTGTGATGGACGTGCGAAAATCGTCAGCTAAATAATACATGGTCAATTTAAGATCACGAGCTATCAGATAACTTAGCCTCCTTCGACTCGGTAGGTTTGTATGCACATTCGTAAAATATTGTAAATTGTAATAATGGCAGCACAAAGCTGGATAACTGGATAGCTTAGTGGTTAGAGCATTGGCATACTAGATCCAAGGTACCGGGTTCGATTCCCGTGTCCATACTTAATTTTTCTATTTAAATATAACAATAATTCAACGTTTTTGGGAGAAATGAGACTTGTAGAAGAAATAGTGACAATTTAGTACATCAGCCACACATGACGGATTTCCCTAAATTATGGTAAATTGAAGTTTATAAAATGAATAAGAGGACCGAATTGCATTTTGGTTCATAGTAAGGTCCTAGGGTCACGCAAAACCATGCATATTTTATATATATTGTTAATAGCTTACAAAAGTGACCGCCGCAGATAACACGAATTGACGTATGACTACGTGAAAGTATATTAGTAACTCTTCTTGCTGCCAAATAGGCTTAAGGTTATTACTACGAAAATTGAACTGTAGTAACACGCGTACTGTCCTAGGTCAAGTCAGTTTGTAAATCACGTGTGTTTAGAGAGCGCACGTTATACATCATCATTGACAAATATTTCGAACGTGAACGGTTACGTCGTCGTCATCGTCCTGTATCGGCGTCGCCCGCGGAGTTTATACGGGATGTGCGCGTCAGAACAACTTGCGCCGTACGCGGCAGGCCGGGCCCCTTATGTAAGCCCGGTCAACGTTAGGAAATCACGCCTTGGGGGTAGGGGGGGAAGTAGGCCGACCACTTGCTGGGACTGCATCAAGAGGCACGATCAGGTGGGCTCACACCGCTTGCGAGCCGGACAAGAACATAGTTTCAATCATTATAATGTTTTCAGCCTCGATATATGGGCCAGATCACACAGGGGATATGTGACAACCAACCACCTCTCAAGACAATCTTTTTTTTTTCCCCCGCACCGCGTCTTACTACCCGTTTGGATGATCAACATATTTACACTAATGGGTTAAGAAAGAGGAAGAAAAATGTATAACAAATTTATTCGAATGTGTATAAGGGCTGAGCGAGAAACAATTTTTTTTAAAACTTAGAACCCCGATATTTCCATCATCAGCAGTCCAGTCTGTTGAGAGAGTAGGTCTAGTGTATTTATGAATCATGTTAATTTTTACTCTCTCATATAAATAATTGAAATCTATCTCGATATTATGATGGTTCTTAACGTTTTATGTGCTCCAGAGCTAAAAAAAAGAAGAGGTTGTTACAAATGTATCTATCCCCATGTCTCTCTGTAGCCGGGGTTACAGCCAAAACAGTTCATGACTGCTTTAGTTGAAACTTGATATTTAGATATAATATGCTCATATCATAAGGCCAAATAGTTATTTTGACTCTAGCCTTAAAATTATTAATGATTGATTATTGAAAATTCGAGATATTTCGAGGATTACCAATTATTTTAAATTTAAAAAGAAACTAGCTTTATCAATCATCTTTAAAATTTATTAGCGTTTCATGTGACTACTGAAATATATGATTTTTTTTTTGAGAACATATATGATTACGTGGTACCATTTGTTTTTCACCCAGTCTTTCTATCCATTTGGGTTATACGCTCACATATTTATTAATCTAGTGTCGCGTGTGGTATAAGGTAGGAAGGTATAAATGAAAGGAAATGTACCCACATTAAGTGTAGTTACTCGAACCCCGACAACCCTATTACCGGCAAACAAGACTAAATGAGCTTGGCATTTAGATCTGGTCCTTGGGTCGCCGGGAATCGAAGTCTGGACTTATTTAGACCAGAACAGGATGCTGTATCCCTCTCCTATTAAAGTTAATCTATTTGGAATTAAAAAATTAGGTTAAATTTATACATTAATTATAAGGTCAGGTCAAAGGTATGTAAACTAATAGATTACGTGAATTAATAACCATTTAGACATTACGAACAAATCAACTTCAATTTACGGTAACTATTGATAAATGGCTGTTAAAACATGGTAAAAATAACGTCGTACAGACTTTCTCTCTCTTTATCTTAAAAGTAATAAACATTTTCTAAAAACTCGTAATATTCATGATAGCTCAGTGGTAAAAGTCCCAGATTCGGTTCCCATATCCAGGTGTCATTTTTTTAAATTAATTAGAATTGATGGTTTTGTAGTTTCCTTCCCCTCTTTCTTAATGGATGCATATGTATTAAATACGCTAATGAGTTAGGGATGAGGAAAGTTAAATTTAGAGTAAGTGTACCTGTATTTGCGTGGAGGGAGAGTGGAAAACCATTTTAGAAAACCGCCCCACAGTACACTCGACCGGGATCTAAACCCCCATATCCCCCTCATTAGTGGTCTAGCGAGAGTGACGCCTTAAACCATGCAGCCACTGACGTGGGCCATATATACAATCAATACCTAAGAACCAATATTAATATTAAAGTTATTTTATTAAAGTTATTTTCTACCATAATACTACTTCATCAGCATGTCTTGGTATCTAACCAAGGCCTATTAGTCTTATGGCAGACTCCTCCAACCACGAAGATGGGCTATAGTAAAAATAAAAAATAAAGCTATTTGCGTCAAAACAACAATGATCTTAAGTTTTTTCTATTTAAAAAAATATTTTTTCTTACGTTTTAACAGATGGTTTATTTAAATATTTAATTTATGGTGTTAGGAATGAGGAAGATATTTAGAGAAAATGTGTTCCCACTCGTATGGAGAGAGGATGAGAGATAAAACCACAATAATAAATTAAAATATGAGAAAACTTCCTTCAGTGTACTCAATAGAGATTCGAACTTGACCTTTCCAACATCAACACTTTATATTCCACCTATATACGAACATTACATGTACTAATCACGCACATGTGTAAGGGATGATGAAGGTTTGAATTCAGAGGAAAATTAGCCACATTTGAGTGAAGGTGAACTGGAAAACCATTTAGAGAAAAACACCTTCAGTACACCCGATTGGGTTTCGAGCCCGGCCACTTGCTAAACACAGGTTATATCAGGCCGCGACCTAGGCCAGGTGTTAGAAGCCTCTCGGCACACTGCAACTTATAAACCGGTCCTCAATAATATTTTCCATAAGTCAAATTCACAAAATATTGGCCAAATGCAATACTTTCCAACTGTATTGCGTATTGATCTTGAAATAATAAAAGCAGGGGGAAAACAGGGAGATTGAGGTTGCGTAACTTTAACGTATTGAACATTATACAATAAATATTTTGTGAAGAGAACAAACAGCTTTAGAATCAAAACTCGCTTTGCTCGTTGGGGGGTTCCAGCCTCAAACCCCCAGCGCGTTTTCTTTGCAAGTGGATGTAAACTAATGTAATTCCAGAGCAGTTTTATTTTATAGGTATTACCGTTTAGCCACAAGAGACCTCCAAAGAGAGGTACACACCGACTTTAAAGTTCCGACATTTTGAATTTTTTTTGTGGGGGGAGTTAGAAATGATTTTTTTAAACTTTTTGGAATTTTCCCGTCGGTTACAGGCTAAAAGCTATAATTTAATGCCAAATTTCAAGTTTCTAGCTCATCTGGAAGTAGGTAAACATTAATGTCATTGAGTGAGTGAGTCAGCCATGCGGCTTTATAGTATAGTGATGAGGATAAAATATTTCTATTATTTATGACACTTAAAATAGTTTTACATCAAAGCAATGTATTTAGCACTGCGCTTTAATACCTGTTCAGGTTATACGCATATGTACTAATGGCACTATTGTGTTAGGAATGAGTAAGGTTGGATTTAGAGGAAGTGTACCCACATTTGCATGGAGGAAAATATAGGAAAACCATTTAGGAAAAACCACCCTCAGTACACCCTGATCTCCCCCCGTCATAGGCGTTCTAGCGAGAGTGACGACTTAGACCATGCGGCCACCGCCTGTAGAGTAACCTTGCGAAGGTAATATGACCACTCACAAGAAAAAATAAGTCAAGAGTTCAGCATGAAGTCTCTGAGACACCGCTTGCTTGCTAAGTAATTAATCAAGAAGTGGAGTAAGCCGCGACTGTGGGTGTGCCGTCTAAATGTAACTCATTTAGTCAGATTTGCGGGTAAAGGTAAGGTTGGGTTTGATTCCCGGCCGGGTGTTATGAGGGTGTTTTTTTCCCTAAATGGTTTCTCTTTTACCTGAAGGAGGAAAGGGAAAAAAAATCATAAATCAGAAAAATAATTCCTCTAAATTCTATCTTCTTTATTCCAAACCCATTAGTGTAAATAAAGAAAACGCCAGGATGGCTGGTAGGACGTGAATCAATGAGGAATGACTTTCGGCATAGTATCAAATATTCTATGCACTAAACAAATATCAATTTTTACATCTAAATATAGTAATATGACATTTTTGATAGCTCATTAATTGAATATTTTAAAGGAAACACGTTCTAACCCTAAGGAAGGTGTCCAAAACAATGTTTTATTTTTACATGGATTCGTCCTCTTACTCAGTCAGAAATTACATTCTCGTTGCTCTGTCTTAAATATTTTTAGTCTGTAAGTCGTGTGTTGACATACTACTGTGTTTAAATTATGAAAAGGCTGTAACTTGACTTGTCCACTGTTATTGTTATGCGGAAGAAAGTAAACACATCAACTCGTCCACCCAAACTTGGATTGCTCAGTGTAAAAGATTACTAAGTAATTACGACTCTAACTAACCTAACCTAACCACTTGATTTTAATACAATGAATGTTAAATAACTGAATGTAATATTAAATATGTTGACGACCAACTGTGATACCAGTACTGTGAAATTTTACTACTTGTTTTTGGGGTGTGGGGAAGAGGGGGGGTTACGGTATACAGCATGTGCTTAGTACGCTTTTGCACTGAACAATCCAAGTTTGGGTGAACGCGTTGATGTGTCGGAGGGTGGACCAGTTGATGCGTTTTCTTTCTTCCGCAGAACAATAACAGTGGACGAGTTGTTTTTCACCCAATGAAAAATACATACATGATATTTTTGTCTTTATTATTACAGTCCCAACACAGAGAAAATATATTTTATTAAATGCATCATGCACTTTCGAGACCCAGACTTGCCTATTATAATGTCTGATCCAAAACTTTTTAACTAGCAGCCTGATACTGCAAACTAGCTCTAAGAATAAGCATTGAATACCTGTTTAAATAAGCGGCATTTACCGATCAGTGTAAGCAGCTGAATTAACGGCTGCATTCAAAATCAGCCCCGTTATGAGAGGTTTGGAAAGCGGGTTGTCGGAGTTCAGCCCTAAGTTGATGTACTAACTCGACCCAGACTATTGTGCCGTCGTTGCATTAAGGATGGATGAAAATGTTTTATCAATGTGAACGAAACACATCAAGTAATAGTGCGCCCCTCCACCTTGCGCTCACAATAAACGCCATGTTTATTGTTCCATGCGCCGGGGTATTATGAAGTGACTTACATCGGTCGAAATAAACCATACCTTTCTCCTCGCCACGCCATACCTACAGTAGCCCCACGGCTTCTTTGGTGCTGACTGACCGCTTTGAAAAGTTACCAGACCAAATTATGTATCCCTACGTCGAAACATATGATCTGCAAAAACATATGTTTAGCAGCTGTCACTTTTGACGGTCAAAATTTAGGTCTATACCTAAATGTCGACTGTCAAAAGTCAGCTGTGAGCTGTCAGTCAGCACCAAATAAGCCATGGGGCTACTGTAACTCTTATCTACCCTATTACATGGCATAACTAAAAGATAGGTAAACCTAGGTTTATTTATACTATTGTAACATATTAATGTTAAAGAAATTTCCCGGAAACTGGTTTGTAGTTTTATTAATTAAATTAGCCAAACAAACACTTGGTAAATAGTTTAGCAGGGGTCGGCAACAGGTCGAGCGCGATTGACCGGTTAATCCCGCAGCAATTTTCAGTCGAACGCGTAGCAAAATAACATCGTCACGAAAAGGCAAGCTTACCTTACATAATTCCACTATGGTACAGCTTATAAGATAGGGCCATAGTGTAATCTGTCAAGGTAAGACTACTACTTTTCAGGGTAAACACAGTGTAGGCTTTATTTATTTTCTATAAAGTCAGGGACAAAAGTATTGGAGGAAGTATTGAATTCAAGGAATAAATACAAAATGTATAGGAAAATAAGAGAGTGGAGAAAAGAAGGGTGATCGCGGGACCTTTGATAAATGTAAAAGTCGATCGGGGACCAAAAAGGTTGCCGACCCCTGGTCTCGAGGCTTTTCGACAGGTACACATAACGTCCTCATAGCAAAAACGACGAAGATAAACGATTAAATCGTGAAGCTCAGCTATGTAGCGTAGGCTATGACGTGTGAGGAATAATATTTTAGTGTGAAATGGCCTTAACAAAAGTGAATGTAAACAATAAGAAATTAGTTTTAGCGTGTTCTTGTCTTTCCTGACAACCAATTAAGTGCTGATTAAATGCAAAGTTTAGATAAAGGTTGTCTTGGATGAATCGACAAATCCTTGTTTATTAATTATTGTTTTTTTTATTTCACTGCGTATTATTACTTGTTCATATTATACGCATATACTAATTGTGCAAATGTATTAGAGATGAAGTGGGCTTAATTCAAAGTGTTCCCATATTTGCGTGGAGGGAGAGCGGAAAACGATTTAGTACAAATAACTCAGTGGGGGCCTACACCCAACCGGCATTCGAACCTCGTCCTTGTCATCATCGGCAAATAAGGCTTGACAAGACTAGCACCTTATTATTGTTTCCACCGTTGCAGGGTCATTTCTTTTTTATTTAAATTAATTAATGAGGACATATCGCTAGTAGCCATTCACCGCTACTAAGGCGTAAACTAACACATTATTATATTATTATACTACTATAAAGCCACATGGCTGACTCACTCACTGACATTAATGTTTAACCACTTCCAGATGAGCTAGAAACTTGAAATTTGGCAACATTGTAGCTTCTAGCCTGTAACTGTCGGGAAATTTCAAAAAAAAAAAATCAAAATGGCGGAGTAACTTTAAAGTCGGTACGGACCTTTCTTTGTAGGTCTCTAGTGGCTAAATGGTAAGAACGTACAAAGTCCGGGTTACGAATGACGACGGAGAAAAATAGTAATTTAACGTGGCGCCCAACAGAGTCTTCTAGCACCAAGGGTGACGTCTGCAGACCTAGGCTACATTCATTGACGAACAAGGTTTGTGCTAATGTTCCCTATATCCCATTCAAGTTTGTTAAGAGAGTTTCGAATCATCCTGTATACACACAAACATAAATAAACCCATATAAGCATCATACAAACACAAATAATAGGATTATGGTTGAGAAATGTTTATCAAATACAACATATTAATTACGGTTGACATTGAGTTATCATTATTATTTAGTATCGAGTCTTACTAACCGTTCGGGTTATACGCTGATGTACTAATAACGCTAATGGGTTATAGATTAGTAAGGTTGTTTGGGAGGAAACTAACCCACATTTGCGTAAAGGGAGAGTGGAAAACCATTTAGGAAAGGGAAAAAAAAGTTCACCCGACTGAGATTCGAACCTTGATCTCCCCGCCCTCGGCAGTTTAGCTCAACACGAAACTAGCGCGTAAGCTGACTACGCCACCGAGGCGGTTGTTAATATTGACAACATTATACTATATTATAAGAATCGAAATCATCTATCAAAATTAAAATATAATCATATTGTTTGACGTATGAATGTATGAAAGTAGTTATAGTAGCTTTTATAACTGTTCTAAAAGGTTTCTTCCTATCCGAATAATAATATAGTAAATCCTTAAATTACACGGATTCACAGATACGCGGTTACGGTATTTTGAAATACGACAAACAACGCCCCATTCATAAAGCGCAATTTAAAAAATAATAGGTGGCGTATCTAGTAAGCTAACGCGCAGCAAATAGTGAAGTCACCTCTTTTTTTCTTTATCATGAGCGTAAGTTTTATATGTATAGTATGATTTTGGTAGGAAGAACAGTAAAAGTTAGTTACTAACGTTACTAAAACAATTTTAATATAATCATACATCAAGTCATGCTATCTGCAGCCCTCAATTTTGATAGATATTATCAATACTTATAGAATAACACAAATAATATAGTAAAATGTTATCAATGTTGGCCGCGAAGAAAGATGTTAGAATTGTTTCTACTGTTCTTCAAACAAAAATCAGTTTTTTATATATGAACTCGATACTGAATAAAGTTTAATTTTCTTAAAGATTTATTATTAATTGAACACCATTCAAATTAAGTGTTTTTTTTAACTTAGGTGGAAACCTTCAAAGTTAATAATGATATTTATAATATTTAGCAACGCGTCTTACTACCCGTTTGGGTTATACGCTTTAAGTACTAAATACTCTAATGGATTAGGAATTGGGAAGGTTGAATTAGAGGTAGTGAACCCGCATTTGCGTGGAGGTAGAGTGGAAAACCATTTAGGAAAAGCCACCCTCAGTTCACCCGACCGAGATTCGAGCCTCGATCTCCCCATCCTCAGCAGTCGAGCTCAACATGACAAGCGCGTTAGCCAACTACGCCACCGAGGCGGGTCCTTCAAAGTTAATTACCCGCTAGTCCTTGACCAAATAAATAAAATCATGTCCTATTACGATGTAAAAAGACCAAAGAATTTTAACTTTCTAAGATGGACTTGTAATATTTTTAATAATATGGTATAAAAAGGTGTTGCAGAAACTAGTTTTTAGAGTTCTCAAATGCCATACCTGTTAGCTAGTGGGCTGTGCCAAGGTAACTGTTTGTTTTTTTTGTCCAGTAAATGGCAAGCCGGTCTTTTTGTTTTATTTAGAAATAATCTGTACTAGAGCATGGCTTATAATATATGACAAAATATATTTACAGTATTTTACAGAGGACGGAACTTTCTTCATCTCCTGTAGGATGGAGTGACTTGGGAAACCATCTAAGGTATCCGGGTTCGATCCTAGTCAACACCTAAAATGTTTTAATGTGCATATCTAAGTTATTACTGTCAATAAATAGTTTAAAAAAATTATACATGTAGGTTACTCAACAATTCATTAAGATAATGGCATTTGGACAGAAGTCGGTGACCTGGCGGTCTAGAGGTATGGTGTCAAGACTTTTGTGCTGGGGGTCTGGGGTTCAATCCTCGGTTCCGGCACAGATTAGTCTAGTTGCCGAACCCTTCCTTCACCACTGACAAGATATGTATTAATCACAACTTGTAAATGTGTAGAATGGCAAGCCTCCACCGTGGTTCGGATCCCACGTTAAACTGTAGGTCCTCCGTTTCATCTCACAATCAATCACCTTACCATCACACGTTAGCGTGCGTATAACCCGAATGGGTGCCAATAATAATAACAATAATAATAATATTTGAACAGAAACTTTTAAATTAAGAAAAAAAGTCCTGTTCAAATTTCGCGATAGCCTGAAAAGATATTCAAGAGCTTTTGAGATTAAATTATGCAGCCAGGTGGCTGAAAGGAGTACAGAGATGAGAGAAGTGTGGATAAGAGAGGAGAAGACTGGAGCACTGTGGAGTAGGAGAGGTGGGGTGGAGAAGAATACGTTGGAGTCTCTTATATTCCAAACAGATCCGGACAGTGTGTTTGATGATTTGCATACAAAAAACCAAACGTATCTAATGAAGCAACATTTGATTTATTTTACTAAAAAATGTTTTGTTGTAAAAACTGTAAACTATATACCTTAACAAACGATCTCTTCCCCACCATAACCCACTTAGGTGGCCACGTGGTCTAAGGCGTCATTATCGCTATAGACTAGACTGCCGGCGACGGTGAGATCGGAGTTCGATCCCACTCGGCTATACTGAGGGTGGTTTTCCCTAAATGATTTTCCCCTCATCCTCCATGTTGATGCGGGTACACTTTCTCTAAATTCAAATTTACTCATCGATAACCCATTAGTAAATAGTTGTACAGACAGAACAGGTAGTAAGACACGATGCTAAGAAATAAAACAATAACGCGGGGAGACTATGGGAACAACATGTGAAAACTCACCCCAAAATACCATGAAGGAATGTTTACGATCGGAATTGTAGAAAATAAACCCCCGTTGGCCTGAGAAAACATATCCAAAGTTCACAAATATTGTTTTTCAGCAAGTTTTTAGTTAGTATCTGTTTGAGCCATCCACATTTAACTAAACTGATGGAGAATGTAGCATTTTAGAGGATATTTACCCCCATTTGCGTGGAGGTAGAGAGTTGGAAACCTTTAGAGAAAATCACTCAGTACACCCGGACTTTCCCGCCACCAAAACAGATGAGCATGATGTCTTAGTTCGTGTCTTCACCAATGCGGGTTCTGCACATATTAAAATTCTTGCCACTATTGTTCGGTTTGTGGAGGCTATTATTGGCTTAAATTAGTTTAATTTTGAAGGCCATACAACAACCAGACCCCATAAACATGTTTGGTCCTCGTCAGGATTAGTTAGAACTTAGAATCTTAAGAGGCCGATCTAATGGCCAATTAAATTATAAATTAGGTACCGTGTATTTTGTCCACTTTTCAACTTTACGTTCCAAATTAGTGTGCTTCTTAAGTGAATTTTGAAAAACCAAAAATTGTCACACATGTGGGAGAGTTTGTAGATGCTATTTATTTTATTTTTGTAAATCACCCTGTTCAAAAAAAACCATAAAGGGGGGTGGGAAAAGTTGCCTACCATAGAGGGGTTACTTTGCCAACGCCCTCTTAAATGAGTTTTTTAAGAACAAAAGTCATCTTTTAGCATTGAAACCCTAACGGGGAGCTAAATGAACCAGTCTATTTTTTATAAAAAATTTAAAATATTTATTTCTACAGAATTATGTCGCTACATAATTTTTTAGGTATTTGGCTGCACCAACTATAGTACAAGGTTACTAAAATTACTTGTTCAGACGCTGGGACGATAAAACAGCTGTTCTCACAGATAACCAATCAATACGTCATCAATAAATCCTGCGTGTCTTGCGAACACCTCAAAGAGTTCTACAAAGGTATTCAGGCGAACCTAGTGTTCTTTAAAGTAACTGTAATTTGAGTTTTTTTTTTTTCAAAAGTGGGCAAAGTTACCCCACTGGGCACAGTCACCCCAGTCGACGGTACACGAAGCATAAATCACCTCGACGTGCGGTTTTATTTATTTTTCATTCGACACCAGAAAAATAGAAAACAGTTTAATAGTGTTTTTTTTCTAGACGCTCAACCGGCAATGCTAAATGGTCAGATTTGATTGTTTGATTTTAGTTGGGTTAACTTCGAGCCTGTTTTTAAGGGGAAGTTGCAGAAGATGAGATCCATTTTAGTTCCATGGCGTCAGCCCGTAATCGAGTCATACCGAATGAGAGGTCAGCGTCTGTTGGCAAAGATAGTACCACCAACTTCTGCGGATAGATGCTGTAAAGTGATCAGCACAACGAGCCCTCCAGTCATCACTCTCATTTTTCTAGACCAGAGCCGCTACTTATTCATTCAAATAGCTCCTTATTTGTCCTCAGGAGTTGACCCCGTTCCAAATCCACTGATTCACAAAATAACAACAACTGAGGCCTCTGGATCTGTAGTCAGGGACTCCGACCACTAGACCACTAGACCACTAAGGGTTTCGAGATTCATTTTAACATCTATTTTAATTAAAATTGATCCAACTCCTTAGCTTGGTCGGTAGTGTGACTTTCTACTGAGCTTAAAGTTTCGTGTTATAATCCCGAAAAGGTCGAAAAATGTATAATGATCCCCTTGGGGTTTACCATTTCATGCTGATGAATTAGCGGCTGAAGGACATATTACTGTGACAGTTTGTAAGTCATGTGTCAGTCAGTTGGTTTAGAAAGTGTACGTCAAATAGGCCTACCCCTTGAACGTATTTAAAATTAATTTTAAAATAATCTTAAAAACTGACAATTCACAATAGTTTATTATTTTTTATTAAATGTCACGAAAATTAGTAAGTTAACAGAAACATTTTCATTGTATTCAAGCGAAAAATTGTTTATTTTAAGTCAACTTTCTTGCTTGTCTAAATCACATTGCGGCAGTTCAAAGATTTTGTGATTTTTGAGCGAATCTATAGCTTGGGGGAAGATCTTATTTTTTAACCCCAAAACTTTTTTATGACATCGGGAATCCTGTAATAATAGAGTACAAACATCCAAACAAACACGGAATGATATAAATTATATTTATCTAGATGTTCTGTCTTTCGACAGGTCCGTTACCTTGTCCCAATGAGTCCTCAAGCATGTCATACCACCAGCTTCCTCCACCCACAATCCCCCTTTAAAAAAATAATATTATATCTTCATCTTATTTCCTTGCTTGAGGTCACTCATCAGTTTCATTTGTCAACTTACTGGTTCCTTTCTCCTTTACACTTTGCCTTCTATGGCATCACACAATACTTTATTCTCATTCGAGCCATCTAGTTGGCCTTTCTTCGTAAACTCACAGAATCACCTGCATAATGGCTCAGGTTTCAGCTAATATTATTACGACTTCTTCATTGGTTACAATTATATTTTATATAGTATAGAAAAGCTTGATTCTCTATATTTTCTTTAGGGTGACCTGTTTTGTTTAGTATTTTACAACTAAGATTATTACTAATACTTCCGCTTCATCAATTTTTCTTATTTTATTTATTAAATAACTTATGAGGTTATTGCAAATAAAATAAAATATCCAAAAGTAGCGTGGTGTTGTTTATGTATCGGAATAATCCCGCTAGTAAAAAGTGAGTCCCCAAATAAAAATATTGTTTTGGGCCCTTTGATGATTATATCCTAACGATTCTTGATGTTAGTTACAAGATGTAACTCTTTCAAGTTCTGTTCACACACTTCCCGACACAAAAACCAGAGAGCCTTGTGCCCGAAATTAAATAACTTTCCCTCATTATCCCAAAGATAGCCACAGGGCATTAAAAATAACAGTCAAATTTTCATATAAAGAGAGATCACTTTTAGAAAATACAAACTTTTTTTTGTGACCAATATTGATAATATTTTGGTATATTATTATTATTGTATAGGTATTGATAATATCTATAATAAATTACAAATGCAGATCACATGACTTGACGTACGAATACACGAAAGTTGATTGAATAACTGTTCTAGTTTTCGGATAAGGCCCTTGCTGTCAAAAGTGGACCATACTTGTTTATGGCAAACCACTGATTCATCCACTAGACACCTACATCAGTGGGGGGTGACCTGGTGGTTTAGGGGTAAGGTATCGGACTTCTATGCTGGCGGCCGGGGTTCAATCCTCGGTCCTGGCAAAGATTTATCTGATTACCAAACCCTTCCTTCACCTATGACAAGACATCTTGTGAATGTGAGGAATGCCAGGCCTCCACCGTGGTTCGGATTCTCACAATCACCCTACCATTACACATTAGCGTAAGTGCGTATAACCCGAACGGGTAGTAAGACGCGGTGCTAATAATAATAATAATAATAATAATAATAATAATAATACATAAGTGGGCAAGCAGAATAAATGTCAGACTAAACTAGTATAGTTTGCTGGCGGAAGAAGTGTCAGGGTTCGAATCCTTCCAAGAAAATTCTGTTAGGTTTCCTCGAAACTTTACATTCCTAACCCGTAGCCCAGTGGTGTGATTACAACTTGAAGATAAAATTCCGCTTGGTAGGCCTAAACGCAGAGGAGGATAATGTGGAAATAAGTTTGAAGGAGGTGGGGTGTAAGGTTAAAAGATTGGATGTTGGGTTCTCAGGATAGGGTTTAATGAAGAACTTACGCTCTAGCGGCCGTGAACTAGTGTATTATGGCCAGAGAGTAAGATGGGGTACAAAATAATAAAATAGTAGTTAGTAAGACTTTATAATGCTTGGTGAAATCTAATTTTTCTATATTTTCTGGTGTTCGTTTGGAGAGAAAATTAAGCATTTAATTTGACTTACTTAACTTGTGCCCCACGTCTCAATATATAGAAGAGTTATCCGCATATTTACATTAATTGGATAGGGGTGAAAGGTATGATTTAGATTAGAAGTAGCCGAAGAGGAGAAAGAGTGGGAAACCATTAAGTAAAAACACTCTTTTAATCTGGCCTGTATTTAAATCCAGACCTCGCCATCACCGGAAAATCAGACAAGACGAGACTTCCTGTGTTAGTAGAGTATATTTAAGTAAGACTTATTTATTACACATTAGTTTGCGAGGAACTACTGGCTTATGGAAGTCTAAATATCCCATTTGTGCAGAGCGAATCTAAAGCGCTCTTGAAATGAGGTTCATCACGAAGTAACGGTGTCTAGGCATTCATTCTCCGTATAACAAAGTATTAGCGAAGATAGTTGAACACCTAAACGATAAATAGTTCACATATCAAATTTAAACCTATCATTGGGCCAGATACCATAGCTTGGTCTAAAGCGCTTGTGTTTACGGAGTTAAGGGTCCCGGGTTCGATTCATGGTATGGGTGAAAAATGTATCATTGACGAAATGAGGGTTTTTCCATTCACAGTGATGAATTAGCGTCCCGGGGTTGGAGGTTGTGTTGTTTCTAGATTTGAGTAAGTTTATAAGTCGTGTGCTGCTATAATCAAAAAGTTTACGTTAAATACCTCAAATAAATAAAAGTGAAAAAAACCCAGTTTGATTAGTTCCTTTTATAATACGTAAACGCATAAATGAAGAGTGATTTAGATTGATAAAATGTAACTATTCAACATCCGCTTCAATGGAAGAATGGTCTAAGCATCACTCCCGCCATAGACTAGACTGCCACTGTCAGGAAGATAAGGTACGAATCCCGCTCAGGTTTACCATGGGCGGTTTATCCTAAACGATTTTCTACTCTTATTCAACATAAATTCGACCTTCCTCATCCCTAACACATTAATGTAAATCAGTACCTATGCTTATATCCCAAACAGGCAGTAAGACGCGGTGATAAAAAAATATTTATAATATCTTAAAATATGTCAAAAGGTTACACACACAACTATATATATATATATATATATATATATATATGTGTGTGGGTGTGTGTGCGGTTAGTCTGGACGGATATTAAAAGAGAACAAAAAAAACCAGGTCAATACACTACGGTAAAAAAAACTGTACCTAACGAGATACTAGTACTACATGACTTAACAAAATAACGTGAAAATGTTTAAAGAAGATTCCAGTTACGAAGATGTTCAGGAACTAAGATGAAGGCTCATGATCATCCGCCTGTCCTCTGATCAAGGTTACCAACGTTTTAACCGTTACTTGAGCCAGAACTGCCACACATATACACATTGTTACAAACTTGACTCAAATAAGTGGGTTGCTCAATACGGAAACTTTTGCACGGATGATTTTTACTAGGGAACGTTTACTATCGTGCGGGTTCCGTTAAAGCCGTAGGCCTTTTTTTTTTTCTAGACTCGATTAATACCAACTCGAGAAAAAGGCAAATAAAACCAACCATAAGAAGACTCGACAGCTCGTTTAAGTAGCTTAGGGGTCATTTACAGCGGCATAGGTTTATTTTCCGCTTACCGTGTCTTATAAATAGTCTGGGATATTCGCAGATTTGCACTAACAGGGTAGGGATGAGGGAGGTAGAATACATAGGAAATGTACCCGAATTAACCTAGAGGGTGAGTGGGAAATTACTTAAGGGAAAAGCAACCTTGTTATACCCGGTCTCGATTCTAACCCCAATCTCCTCATCAGTTAACTCCCATCTATCGCGAGAGAGACGCTTTAGACCAGAAATAGGCAAACTTTTCAGGGGACTTGCTCAACTCTCAAACTTTCTTTATGTTTTTGCACTACGTCTTACTACCCATTCGGTTTATACTCCTACGTACTAATTACGATAGTGGGTTAAGGATAAGAAAAGTTGAATTTAAAAAAAGTGTGCAGGCATTTGCGTTGAGGGAGAGTGGGAAACCATTTTAGGAAAAAAAACTCAATACACCCGACTGAGATCGAACTCTGACCTCCCCATCATCGGCAGGCCAGTTTATTGCGACCTTAGGGCTTAGACCATGCGGCCATTGAAGTGGGTGACCTATACACTTGCTAAATGTCTCAAAATCCCACAATTACCCATTGTTTCTCAATTAATTAATTTCAACCTTTTTAAAAAAATAATTAAGCAAACTCCTTCATCCACCCTTCCCCCCATTTATAAAACAACAGAGAAATTGATTGTAAGTTTTCATATTGGAACTATTTAAGTTTCTTATAACATTATAAAATATGACCAATCAAGGTAATTTTGGTCACACTCAAAAAATTATATTAAAGTACTTGATATATTTGTGAATTTAAAAAGTACGACAAACGACTTTTAATGACCTGCCTTGATGGCATAGTTAGCTAACGCACTTGTTTCGTGTTGAGCTAGACTGCCGAGGACGGGTAGATAGAGGTTCGAATCTCATTCGGGTGAACTCGGGGTAGTTTTCCCTAAATAATTTCCACTCTCCCTCCACGCAAATGCGGGTTTACTTCCTCTATATTCAACCTTCCCAATTCCTAACCCATTAGCATAATTAGTACTAAAGCGTATAACCCGAACGGGTAGTAAGACGCGGTGATAAGTGTAAGCAGACTTTTAATGACGATGTTTTCTTCTGTGATCGACCAATTGCCAACAATTTTTTTTAGATCAGAAGTTCTATGAAGGTGTGGTCCGCGGACCCCTAAGGGGCCGTGAATGGGGTACAAGAGGTCCACAACATACCTTTATTTTAGTTTTTAGATCTTATAACATTTTAAATAAAAGGGTAAATATCCTGTATGTATTAAAAACAATGACGTTGCCTTCCCATATTAAAGCCCGGGCAGAATGTGAGGGCAAATAGGGGAGCGAGGTTTGCCACGCTCTTTTGTTCCCACATCTTTGAGAGGAGCAATTGGACATTCATTATTATTTTAGTTTTCTTGTCAGCCAACACGAAGAACTTTCATAAAAATGCACTGAAAGATTTGATGCCTTTTTCAACCTCTTATTTGTACGAGAAAGCCTTTTCTGCTCTTCTTAGTGTTGAGACTTCAATCCCATTACTCACATAAATTATCAGTAATTATAAATTTATAAATATAATACATATTCTATTTTCTTTTAATTTTTGTTGTAGTTTTCTTATTAGCACCACGTCTTACTACCCGTTCGGGTTCTACGCACTTACGCTAATGTATTAATGGTAGGGTGATTGTGAGATGAAATGGAAGACCTACAGTTTAACGTGGAATCCGAACCACGATGGAGGCCTGGCATTCCACACATTCACAAGTTATGATTAATACAAGTCTTGTCAGAGGGGCAGGAAGGGTTTAGTAATCAGATAAATCTGTGCCGGGAACGAGGATTGAACCCCGGACCCTAGCACAAAGGTCCAACACCTTACTCCTAGATCACCAGGTCACCTTTGTTGTAATTATTTTAACGTGTATTTAAAAACATTATCATGACTAAAAATGTGCAAATATAATACCTGCATTTATTTTATTATAATTTATATTATGGCTATAAAAGAAATTATGACTAATGTATCTCTATAATATATTTAAAATATATGAATTTAATTGTTTTTTTAATCACTATTTTACATCAAGGGGTCCGCGAATCAGCTGTTCCCTGATTGAAGGGTTCGCGTGACTAAGAAGTTTGAGAACCACTAATTTAGGTCATGTGACTATCGATGCAGGTAGCAGCAGAGAAGGTATGTTTTCATACCTTCCAGGATTCTTTTGCAAGTCACAATCGACATAAGACAGACGAATTTACTTCTCCTCCGAAGGAAGTTGTGCCACGGATTTTTATCACTCAAGATAAATCCGTCAACGTCGACTGGGTTTGAACCCACAAACAACGGATCCTGAGGCGAGCACTTTATCTCAAGACCGCCGAGGACGACACCTTTATTATATGACTTAGTAGTTTGTAGCATCGTCCTTAGTAATGACACGATTAGAGAATTAGCGAGATATTATTTATTATCTGTAGTCCGTTCACATGATGTTTCTCTTAAGCACTAACCTTGCCTCATCTCACTGACATATTCATGACCCAAATTAAAATAATTGTACTTTAATAAAGGACTCGTCTATATCAGGTGTAATTAGGTGAAAAAAGAGGAGAGGGAGGGAGACGCTTCTCAATTAGTTCTCAAGTTAATTAAACAAATTAAATAAGTTTCATGGCTATTTAATAATAATAGCCAAACATCAGGGTTAATACACCTTCCAAGTTTTAAAATTCCCTGACTTATACCAACAAAAAAACAAAAATGCATTTAACTAGTAATTATCTGCGAGTTAAAAATAATTTCGTCTCTCACATTTTGTGTATTAAATTCTTTACACAGGACTTATTAAATACACATATGTCAGTGTTCTTCATAAAATCACATGGATTGTAGATAGAACTAATGGGTTACAAAGGGTTTATCTTTTAATCTGTGTTTTAAAAATTAAATTACAAAAATAACTTAGATCTTGTGAATTTTGGAAATCCTCTTACTTCCCCGAGACTTTTTCAAGTCACATAAAATTCCTTGATTTTCCCGGGTCTCCCATGCTCTCCAGGGGCGTATCAATCTTTCCCATAGACGAGTAGAGTAATCGATTTGCGCTAATTTTTTATCGTTTTCTAGCATCCACTTCACAATATTATGTTGTAACTTCGACATGTTATCTAAACAGAATTTTCTTTCTCCAAATCAAAGCAAGGCGGGTGAATACGAAACAGATTTTTGTAACTTAGTACCATAAAGGGTGACCTGGCGATCTATGGGTAAAGTGTCAGACTTCTGTTCTAGGGGTCCAGGGTTCAATACTCGGTCCCGGCATGGATTTGGCTGATTACCAAACCCTTCCTTCACCTCTGAAAAGACGTGTATTAATCACAACTTGTGAATGTGTGGAATGCCAGGCCTCCACCGTGGTTCGGATCCCACGTTAAACTGTAGGTCCTCCATTTCATCTCACAATCACCCTACCATTACACATTAGTGTAAGTGCGTATAACCCGAACGGGTAGTAAGACGCGGTGCTAATAATAATAATAAATACCATAAAAGTATACATTGAGTGTAAGCCAACCATAGCTAAAAAAAATGAAGAAAGAAGTACGATTCTGGCAGGAAGAACCTTAAAAAAATGAACACTTTTCTTGGAGTTAATTTTAATATTATATTGGTTTTGGTTTTTTTTAGCACCATGTCTTACAACTCGTTCGGTTTATACGTTTATGTACTAATTACGATAGTGGTTTTAGGGATAATGAAGGTTATACCTGTATATAGAGGAAGTGTACTCGCTGGAGGTGTCTTTGCTCTTAAATGGTAACCCACTCTCCCTTCACGCAAATGCGGGAATACTTCCTTTAAATTCTCCGTTTGTTCACCCCTCCCTCTGTATAAATACGATACGCTTAGGTGGTCAAGTATTCTAAGGTATCACGGTCTCATTCTAGTAAGGGACTGAGCTACCGATGAGACGGAGAGATCGGGGTTCGAATCCCGGTCGGTTGTACTGAAGTTATTTTTTATCAATGGTTTTCCACTTTCCCTCCAATAAATTGCGGATACACTTCTTCAAAACTAGGCCTTACCCATCCCTAGAATATTAGCTTAAGTCCATCCGCTAAAAGCCCCGACCGTGGTGCTAAAAAAAAGTATAAATATGCGGATATCCCGGACGGGTGGGAAGACGGGCTCCTAAAAAAGTATAAATATGCGGATATCCCGGACGGATAATAAGACGGGGTGTTAAAAAAGGTATAAATATGCGGATATTCCAGCGGCTGGTAAGACGGGGTGCTAAAAGATATACATATGCAGATATCCCGGACGGGTTGTAAGACGCGGAGCACGGTAGAAGGGGAAAGTTCCTCTTAAACGGCAGCCTGTTAGTATCTACTTTTTCGCGGTGACTTCCATCCAACCTTAATAATTATATTCCTCAACTGTAATCTTAGCTTATTAACTCGGCATGTGGTTCTTTTAGCAATGGCAATGGCGCAACAAACACAACAACTAAATGTATGTCATGTTGACTAAAATGTTCATGACCTGAATCAAAAAATTACAAAGGTCTCGTTTTCATTATAGATCCACACCGGTGAGTACGCGCGCGGACTAGACGTCAAGATCGTCTTAATCTGGTTTGGCTGTGGCGGGAAGGTCAGGGTTCGAATCTCGGCCGGGTGCATCGAGGTGAATTTTATACATGTGGATTTATCAGCATGGTTTCCTCGACCTTTAGCTAATGCTAATGTGGATGCATTTTTCTCGAAACAACTTTCTTCCCCCTTACACGTTAAAGTAAGCCGATAACAGCTTTTGTTTATCATTATAATATATGATAAAACACCGGTGCGGATGCTGACAATTTGATTTCTAAATGTTTTTACACAAGCTAATACGGGTGCATTTACTTCAAATTCCTTCGCTTCTAAGCTCCTATAATACGGTACTAGTACAATCAGGTTCAGATAGGAAGACAATTTTGTGGCAGCTGCAAATCTTTTTTAAAGTTATTTTTTTATCCACTGTTACTACCTGATTAGGTTATACGCACCAAATATTATTAAAATAATTTTAATATAATCACACGTCAAGCCATGCGATCTGTAGCTGTCACTTTTGATATACAGAGTGTACTGTAACATGTGGGATTCCCTTTAGCGGTGGACAGAAAACGTAAAAAAAAGTTGATTTAACCCGCTTCACTGGCCGAATGTTCCAAGGTGTCACTGGATGACTGCTGAAGGCTGGGGGATCAGGGTTCGAATCCTGATCGGGTCGACTGAGGATGGTTTTTCCTAAATGATTTTATATCTCCTTCCACGCAGATGCGAGAAGATTACCTCTAAAATCTTCCTTACTCATCCCTACCCAATTAGAATAATTGATCAATTATCATATATGCATATGACCTGAACAGGTAGTAAGACGCGGTGATGATAAAAAAAAACTGTACCGGTGTCCACGCACACAAAAGCCTAAACATAACAAAAACATAAATTCTGTTCAAATCCATGTGGGAGGTATAGTATAATTTTCAAACGAAGGGACTTTTATTGACAGCTAAAAAAAAGTTACTCTATCTACTTTTACGAGTTCATAAGTCAAGTTATGTGATATGAAACTGTCACTTTTGTTTGATATTATGAATACCTGTAATATAACACTAATAAAATAATAATGTTGTCAATTTTGATACAAAATAATATGTTATTATGTATTACCCTTTGTATGAAAATTGGATTGTTCAATTCGAACTAAGAGTTTAAACGGGATTCGTGAACAAAAATTATTTCCGCCTTGCATTCTTTACCTAAAGGCGCACAAAAAACCACGAGGTAACTGTTTTATGCCACCTAGAGGTGACTGCCGCTTCATACGGAGAAATGTACAGTCTGAGTGAGGGAATAAGAGCATTATGGTATACTCTGATTTTGTTTGGAAGAACAGTTTAGAAATTCAACATTTTACTCTATCATTTGTGTTATTTAATAGATAATGTTAATATCTATCAAAAGTGACAGCTGCAAATGTTATGACCTGACGTATCAATATATTAAAATTGTTTTAGTAGTTTTAGTAACTACCAGATATTGACGGGTCTTCCTACCAAAATCAGGATACACAAACCATTTTACCGTGGGCGCAAAGTAGCATTTAAACTAGATCTAAGTCCTAACACAAGGTCTATCAAGTTTAAGGGTGGAAATTGGGAGGACAGCTTTGAGCAAATGAAATAGTGTTCTCAAACCCGTATCGGTGGTCGCATGGTCTAACGCGCCACTATCGCGCTAAACTTAATTTTCATAGACAGGCAGATCGGGGTTTAAATCTCGATCGGGTGTCCTAAGGATGTTTTTTCCTAAAAATTATTTCCATATCCTCCCGCGCAAATGCGAGTACTTTTCCTTTAGAAATCGAACATCAACATTCATATGCTAAAAGAGCAATTAATGTATGCGAATAATCCAAACGGGTAATAAGTCCCGGTAGAAAAAATAATAATTAGCGGAAATGAATGATGGAGAAAAACCCTCCCTCGCATAGTACACCGGGATATATTACAGCCCCAACCTTTACGTCAACATTGTCGAAGTGTGATGCGTGTCCAACGCCTTAAACCCCTCAGCCTCCGGTACAGCTTTGAAATCTGTAAAGTCTATGAACCCGTGACTCCAAGGAGTGCTTAATCAGATAAGTTTTATTTTAACACTAATTTGAGACAGATTTTAAAAACTGACAACGTACCCTTCATCTACCCTGTAAGGTAGTAAACTTCCACTATGGTATATCATATGAGAGAGACTCATAGTGTAAGCCGTCAAGGTAAGATTGCTACCTTTCAGAGAAAACAGTGTGTGTAAGCCCATTCTATGGTGGGAAGGAATGACTGGAAAGTCTTTTTCCTACCAAAATACTAACATATAGAAGACAACCCTTCCTTTTGAGGTTGAAATATTTCATTTTAGTCTTTAACGTAACCAAATATTAGAGAGATAAAATACTGGCCTTATTTTATTTAAAATTAATTAAATAATTTTGTTTGTTTTTTGCAGTATTTTACTTAAAAGTAACACTAATACGAATACTTCGGTGAAGTATATTTTATTTTATTCTAACAAACTATTTCAAGAAATATTGATAGTAACACCTTAGGGGGGTACTTATTTTAAATGCGATTTTTGAACCAATTGGTTATATAAGTAAAAGACAATCAACCTAAGCCTAAAACACATACTCCACCTCGCTCCCCAGCTAATAACTAATGCATTTTAATAAGGCTATGTCGGTAATTTAGCGCGATACCCATAGCTCATTAAATAAACATATTTAAATAATATGAATTGATGTTATTCATGAAAAACAACCATTTCATGTCACAATTGTCACATGGGTACGTATAAATTTGAAAAACTGTTTTACAAATTTTGTATAGGTTCTTCTTATCTCAATCTTATTTTATTTATCAAAAGGGACAGATCCAGTTCACAATATTTAAGATGTGAATATATTAAAGTAGGTTTAAGGTAATTTGTGCCGTATCTTCTTAAACACACGTAATGTTATTGATCGAATGTACAGTGGCTCGCGTTTGTTCATGAATTATTTTCAATTCACTATTTTCTTACGCTAAAATTACCTGTGGGATATAGGTTTCCCAAACAACTTTGATTGAAGAAAGGAGTAATAAATTGTATTTTCCAAAAACGTAACTATTGAAAAGTTATATAAATAATGTTTAAATCAGGATGATTTATTCTTGATGGGTAAATATACCTGCTGTCGATTAACAACCCTTCTTTAAGGAGGAGGGAGGTAATACACGTTTGAATAAGCGTTCTTAGTTCTTCAATTCACTTTTTCTTCCTTCCAAAGACTTATAATTCAAAATTTTCCGTTAAATGTCCCAAATTAACAGATATTTCACTATATTTAATTGATTTGGCAAAATTAGCTGTTTTTTCCCGTGGTTTTATTAGACTTGAACAATTACCTGCATTTTACAGGCTCTCCCGGTTTTCCGGGTGCTTGGAGAATCTGATTAACCTTCAGACAAAGACACGAAATAATCAACAATGTTCCAAAGCGTGGAATATTCAGTCACGTGGAGGCATCTAACTTGAGACCTGACCAGCTGGACAAGTTTTCAATGAGCATTTATCCTTTTATTATTATTATTATTATTATTTTGTTCGCATTGCGTCTTACTACACTTCCAGAATATATCCTTATGTTTAAACAGGGATGGGTAAAGTGGAAATGTTAGAGAAAGTGTAGTCGCATTCGCATATATGGAGACAGAAACGATTTGGATAAAAGCAACCTCAGTACACCCAGCCGAGATCGGAACCCTGACTTCCCCATCATACAATACCGGACTGATGCCTTTGTCTGTATGGCCACTTGTGCGGTTGGTTGGAGAATTCAGCCAGTTTATAAAATACAAACACTTTAAATACTCAGTCTTTTAATTTATTTATTAAAAAAATATAATTTGTTAAAATAATACATTTTTTCACACGTATAAAAAATCTTTTGAAAATATATTGGATATTATTGGTTTTATTACTATCCAATTGTGATTTACAATGCATAATTGGTCTACTATAACGAAAAACTAAGGACAAAATTGTCCAAATTATCTTTGATTTCCGATTTTATAAGCCAGTATACTAAGTAAATGGTTTTATCATAATTTACTAGAATATTATAACTTTTTTTTATAAATAAATAACAGATACTTTCAAAAACAGTTGTAATCTTTTTACTGCTTTATCATTCTGAGACATAGCTCTATCAAAATTAAACATGTAATAGTTTAGTGGTACGCGACTGATCCGTAATACACATGAGTGGTGCGTGAAAAAATATATTTGAGAGCAACTGCTTTAGAAGATATTAAAAGTGGTCTTACACCGACACATTTTTGAAAATTGAATGCTTTTAGAAACTAATTAGAGTGGTCCTAGCTTTGGATTAAAAGATGTTGTACGTGCATATAGAAACTATTTGGAGTGGTCCTTCCTTCCCTGGAATTTTTTTAAAAAGTGAATGCTTCTATATAAGTTATTTGAAGTTTGATACAAAGGCATCTTATGCTTCATATTAAAAGCTTTGGATAATTGGGGAGGGAGAGTTGAACCTCAACCTCCTCAACCTCCTCAACCCACACGCCCTGGATACTATTAATACCCATAGAAAAACACGAATAATTATTTTAGTAAAATTTTATCCATGCTAATTACAAAAGTTATGTTTGAATTTTCGTAAGAAAATCAAAATAGAGATCATTATGTTCATTTTTTCCCCATTCTGTGCAGTTATATACATTACCTTGTTAATCTTCATTTGTCAAAAATCTCCAGCAATTTAAATACATATAAAGCTTTATTTATCAGCTTAATGTAGCTTTAAATATATTTAAGGTGACCTGGCGGTCTAGGAGTAAGGTGTCAGATTTCTATGCTGGCGGCCGGGGTTCAATCCTCGGTCCCGGCAAAGATTTATCTGATTACCAAACCCTTCCTTCACCTCTGACAAGACATCTTGTGAATGTGAGGAATGCCAGGCCTCCACCGTGGTTCGGATTCCACGTTAAACTGTAGGTCCTTCATTTCATCTCACAATCATCCTACCATTACACATTAGCGTAAGTGCGTATAACCCGAACGGGTAGTAAGACGCGGTGCTAATAATAATAATAAAATATATTTAACATTTGTGTATAAAGCTAGTATGTAAATATCCCCAATATTCCCACATGTTATTAAAATATTCAAACTCTTATTCGACTTCGGGAGTAGTTCACTCGTTCTATTCTGTTTCTCTTAGCGAAAAATTTGACATTGCACACCCCTAGTATGTGGTAACACTTTCTAAAAGGTCGTGACTCGCCAATGCGCCACGGCACACCGGTTGAGAAACACCGATTTATGGAATATCTAATGTGGAGACTTTTGTAATAAATTGGGGAATATTTTGCAAACGTCAACAAATCATAACAAAATGAGAGGCCAGAGAATGTGAGAACAAAAACAATCCTATAAAAATACCTAACCCCGTGACGTGGTTAAAGTGGTCAACAAAAGGTCAAAGGAGCCCGGGTTTGATTCCGGCTGGTGCTGTACAGGTTATTTATTGCAATAGGATTGGTAGGAAGAAACCTTTAAAAATACTCTTTTGTTTTGCGGTTAACGTTGATATCACCCGCTTCATTGTTCGAATGGTCTAAGGCGTCATTCTCATTTTAAACTGGCATGCTGATGACGGAGAAATTAGGGTCAGAATCCGGGTCTGGTCTACTGAGGGTAGTTTTTCCATATGGTTTCCCACTTTCCTTCGAATGCGGGTAGATTACCTCTAAAATGCTGTCTTCCTCAACCCTACCCCATTATATTAATAATTATCCTAATATATATGTATATAACCTGAAAAGGTAGTAAGGGTCACTTTCATAGACAGACACCTACCAAGACCCAGAATGGGATGGGCCAGTTTCGCATTCGAGTTTAGGTAAGTGTCGTCTTGTGTTTGGTATCGAGCCGCACTTGAGGCGTGCTAAGTCTGCATTGAAACTGGACTTAAAAGGGCACCATACACGATCGTGCATGCATGATAGTCATCGTAATTGTCAGTCCCATGATTGATGAACGGTCGACCACACACGATCATGCATGCATGACATTCCTGTCAGTCGCGTTTGGTCTGTCCAGTGAATAGGTAAATATGGATGATTGATTAAATCACGTAAAAACTCTGTATCTTCCATGTTCACGCTGTGATAAATAGCCCTTGAATGAAGATGTGCTGTCAGTAAGCCCCGTTCAATCACCAGCTTGCATGTTAATCATGCACTAGCCTGGCATGTCAGTCACCTTCATGCATAGCCATATACGATCAGTTTTGTATGACAATCACGAGGATTATCATGCATGCATGATCGTTTATGGGACTCTGAAGACGTGGTAGTAAAAAACAATATTGATACCATTTTACTATATTATTAGTGTTATTTTATCAAACGTGATAGTTTCATATAAGTGAGGTACCATGACTGGATGTATGAATATCTAAAGTTAGGTGTTTGGATAAACGAGTATAAGTTTTAAAATTCACTTTTGAGAAAATATAGAAACAAATTCTGTGACAAAACTGTAAATCTTTGTGTTACTCTTTTTAAAAACTAAAAAAATACCCGAACCTTTGTATGAATTATTTCCTTTTACCCAAATTATTAATTAAAAATAAACCCCATACTATAAAGCATTATAAGTAATAAAGACCCGCCTCGGTGGCGTAGTTGGCTAACGCGCTTGTCGTGTTGAGCTCGACTGCTGAGTACGGGGAGATTGAGGTTCGAATCTCGGTCGGGTGAACTGAGGGTAGTTTTTCCTAAATGGTTTTCCACTCTCCCTCCACGCAAATGCGCGTTCACTTCCTCTAATACAACCTTCCCAATTCCTAATCCATTAGAGTAATTAGTACTTAAAGCGTATAACCCGAACGGGTAGTAAGACGCGTTGCTAAATATTATTATTATTATTAAGTAATAAAGCATTTACTGAAATGTTTTAAATATTCCTTATTTTAGTTTGGACAAAATAATGACATTACGTTTAAGATTTTAATACCTCAATAGTATTTGGATTGTTTGTTTTCAAAGACAAAGAACGGTTGCATTCCTAATAGTATCTACAATGCACTAATACAATACAATAACATTTCCAAACATTTAAGATAATACGAATTCACGGGTACCTTTTTGAACACTAAATCACTCATCTTCATCGACTCTTTGGATTGTGTCAGGATGTAAGTCTCTTGCTATTGAGGTTGTTGAAATGTTTCTGTAAAACGAATTCAATGCAATCAATTGAAATGAGCGGCAACAGGTCCAATACATCTTTCTTCTTTTGGCGAGAGATTGGCACGGAAGTCTTGATATGAAAGAGGATGTAGTATATTGCGTGCCTGTCCTCTCCGTAGGACAGTCAAAGAGTCCTCAAATCTACTGAGGTGTCAAGTGTCTCTTTAAACAATATCACACCAACATCCCTAAAAATGTTTAACCGCTTTATATTCTTACAGATAAATCTTTCATCTTGCTCTGGGATATTCTCCATTTGAAAGGCGTCTTTGAATAAGTCGGAGTATTGAAGGAAGTCGGGTTGATTCATTTGAAACACATTAAATGGTTTCTTCTTGCCTATGAGACGCACCAGCTGCATCCAGTCATGAGGATGGTAGATTTTGATATTACTTTTTTTTTCGATTTGGGAATGGTTGGAATCACACCCCATGTGTGTGTGACCTGGTAGCAAAGATTTGTGGCTCAATGTTTAAGGATATGAATGTTAAAAAAAACATATACACACATTGCCAGCATATGAGAGTTTTGGTTCTGGCTCTCACGTGTTTCTCAATACATTATTATATGTTTCAAATGGGAAGGTAGGTTATAGGGAAATTTGGAAATGTAATCTGATCCACCCTTCTGCCACCATCAACTTCACTCCACAAAAAGCACGTGGCTTGCCCATCTTTAAAGTTATGTACGGTCAGATTAAATGCCCATAGTTGTCGCTCATATAACGCAACATAATTGCTCAACCAATGCTGTAAGTCAAACGTGATAACAACCAACCTTCATAATTGATCTCAAGTTATTTATATTGTGAATTTGCAAGGTATGCTTCATTATCCAGACCGTGATGTTGCGTTAGAGCCTCTTGTACATCTGCCCTTTCCTCTACGGATGAACAATTCAACTTCATCCTCAAGGTATCACATGTGTGACCTGTATATATTTTGGGATGCTTGATTGCCAGATTAAGCTCATGAAATAATTTTTCATAGATTGTGCGATTTAATGGCTTTGAATTTCCACAAAATATTTTGTATTCTTAATAAATTTGAGCCAGCGTGTAATGTGATCGAATATACTTCTTTCCTGTGTCTTTATGTGTGTATGGATTTAAGCGGGAGTGGATATTAAATGCATTTTGACCCTTTTATAATCATATTAATATTATTTTGTGAACGGGGGTAACCTATTTTATCTTAAATTACTAGACCACCAACTGAACTGTTTACCTTTGTCAATAAATTTGTCACAAATTTGTTCTTCTCATCATAAGTTGCCAGAAAACACTTTTTACCAACAGAAACCATTCGTCCCTCGATTTTCAAGTGATGGGCATGAATGGAAATACGGGTTTTGTTTAATCTTTTTTTTTACTACGTTCCTCTGATGTAGTGATCAAATTAGTTATGTAGGAAAATCTTTTATAATAGTTACTCACCCCCTAATACCCATCAATTACTTTTAGACGATATTCAAACAAAATGCGTTCTGTACACCTCATTTTACAAGGTTCAAACTGCCTGAATTCCATTACTTGTACAGTAGTGCCCTTTTCAGTGTTTTAGCTTTTTCCTGAATTTCTCAACATCTTCCTCTCAGATCTGATTTTTAGTGAACTTCCCTTCTTACTATAGAAAACAACCCATTGTCCTAAGCCAAGATTTGCACCTCAAGCTGTCACCGTCAATTCTCTCTATCATAAGCCTGACGCCTTAGTCCGCGTGCTTACCGATGCAGGTGAGACGATATTTAAATTATATCATAATATACGCACTTTTATGTGTGTAGCTATTGAAGATATTTCCAAGTAGCAAACAAATAGTCCGCAGTAAGAAAACCTCTTATGCTGTAATCGGCAGTAATTCTGTAATTGTGGAGAAACACGTTTCTATGTCCTTCACATCTCCGATGGTAGCGTGACGTAACGAGAGTGGCTTAAATGATGTCGGCAGAGAGTTGGGACTTTCAAATGTTTACCTCCTTGCTGGTGGGATATTGTGACAATAACCCCCTTTCTATATATTCTCGCTCTGATAAGTACACACGCATCGCTTCAGATATGCTACAGTCGGATTTTGGTTGAAAAGGACCTTTTAAATAAAGAAAGAATTTAAAAAAAATCCAATACTCTAAATTTTTTTTACGTCAACATTGATACATTTTTATTGCTTTGTTGGTGTTATTTTACGGGTATAAAATCTTTCTGTCATAATTCATAAGTGACATCTTCAAATCACAGGACTTGACGTTTGGATAATATTAAACTCAGTAACTTTTGTAGCTGTCAGATAAAGTCTTTCCTACCAGAACTCTACAATACACTCGCCACTTTTGATAATTGTATAAAAAAATATCCACGCTAAACAAACATATTATTTCATCATTTATAAATTATAAGGGAATCCCAAATATTTCAGCTTCCGGGCTATGCTTATTTTTAATTAAGCTAAATGGGGTATGTGGCGGGTATAGTAGAGTATAGAGGAAACCGTACTCGCAGCAATGTGCAGGCTGGTAGGAGGGGGCAGTAAGGAAAACGTAACTTCAATATTAAAACCCCGACCTCATCCCCGGCAAACCAGGCTTTACTAGCCCGACATTTTATCCGTATGCCCACACCTGCAGGTGAATCACTATTGTGTATTTTACTTTATCATATTATACCCAAAGTATATATAATATTGTTATAGTTATCTACTTTACAGGATTTGACAAGGATTTAATTTAAATTCGACTCTCAACTTCGAAAATGTTTTTTGGGCATACCTTCTGTTTGTATGTAGGACCGTGCATTTATGTAGAACCTTTTAAGCTGGGGGTGTAGAGAATGCGAGTTAAGGAAAGTATTTTTTCACTTTTCACCACAAAGCTTTTTTTTTGTAAAAGAACAAAACAAAAAATATTGCTCCAGTAGAAACAAAGAGTTTAATGTTCTTCACATGGTGATATCAACAGTTGTTGAATATCTTTCAAGGGTGTCTTAGAATTTAATGACAACTTTTTCTCTTCGTTTAAAAAGTTTGTAATCTAATGGTGCTATGCCCATGACAGATATTCAATAGCAGCTGTTGAGACCCGCCGCGTGGTCTAACGCGATACTCTAGCAGTAGACTATACTGCCGATTACGGAGATCAAGGTTCGTATCTCTGTCGGTTGTACTGAGGGTGGTTTTTCTGAATTGGTTTTGACCTCTCCCACACAAATGTGGGTACACTTAATTTAAAATATAACCTTCCTAATCCCTAAAGCCATTAGCGAATTTAGTGCAAAAGCGTATAACCAAACGGGTAGTAAAACGTGGCGCTAAAAAACACTTTTGAGGTCACCATGTGAAAAAAATTAAACTCCTATATTTCTACTGGATCAATATTTTATTTATTTTGTACAAAAAAAATTTGCTATAGGAACTGCAAAAATACCTTTTCTCGCGTCCCCTAAACTCTCATACAAGAGATAGTCTCAAAATTGATTCCTACCAAAAAAGACTTGAATGATTTTGATTACAGTATTTATCACTCAAAGTAAGTTGATTTTCTTATGATTTTCTTACGAATGGACTTTTGGAGCATATTTTTAAAAATACGAACTTTTTTTCTGTCAACAATAATAAAGGGCCTATTATTAGTATTATTTTATAGGTATTGAAAATATCTATCAAAAGTAAAGGTTGCAAATTACATTACCTGATGTATGAATATATTAAAGTAGTTTTAGTAAATTTTGTAACTGTCAGATATGTCCATTCATAATTAAAATTTGTTCTAAGACACAAACTAATATGTTAATAATACTTATCAAAAATAAAAAGATGATGTCAATATTGTTATTCTTATTTCTTAAAACGAGTTAATTTCTAGTGCATTAACGCTTAATGGCACTGCTTATTTTCTTCAAATTTTGCACCTTAATTTTTTTTCGCTGATATTTGATAAGAAATCATATAATGAATTCGGGGAACTTTATCTAAAGCTAGAAACACAGTAAGATATATATGAAAAAGTCTGTGCAGTACATTTAACGTAATTTATTAGTTTATTCTTATAATTTTATGGTTTATTAAGCAAGATCTTTAAAAAAATTTAAGTACACCAGGTCCATTTAAGTTATGACAAAACCATCAGTGGGTGAATTAAATGTCATGGTCATCTAGTCTGGTTTGAGGTGACGAGAAGGCCGTGGTTAAAATCTCAACCGGGCATGCCGAGGACTTAAAAATAGAATAGTTTCTTACTCTCCCTCTATGCAAGATATGGCGATACGGTTTTGTTTACGTTCACACGCCCCAGGTTTAGGATACCAGTTGTCTTACTTCGCACTTACTATCACACGACTATGTGTTGATCCGATTATATGCCTAGCTCACTATAGGATTTACTTATTAGTTATATATATATATATATATATATAATTGTTGAAATTAGTAGACTTCGATGTTTGTATAGGATTTATTTCCAACTGTCGCGGAGAGCCAGAGTCATGCAGAAGCTGCTCCAGCCCCTTATATATGACCTACCCTTGCTTCTTGGACTCCTTGTCTTTAGTGTTAGAACCAACCAATAGGAGAGTTCTCGGCAGTCAGATGCTGTGAAGGCTAGCTTCCTATTGGGTAAAAGGTAGCCAACTCATTACCACATTTTTAAATGGAACGAAAGAAGTTTTTAAACAAAGAAAAGTTTAAAACGTAATATAATTGAATTTACTTCTGAAAATGCCTTATGGGCTTGAAGATCAGTAAAATAAATAAAAATTAATCAAAGTGGTATTAATAATGAAGGTATAAATTGAATTTAGAATTTTGTACCGAGAGTAAAATCGTTCAGATTTGCCTGGTCATCCATGGATGAGGTATTAAATGAAAAAAATACATACAGGTATTTGAAGAGAAATACACTTTATCCATGACTTTTCAAATAAATGAGAGGGACCCAAAACAGTATCATTAAAAAATTCGGCTACATTTTCTCTAAAACTCTACCTTCCTTATTTCCAACCTATCAGCGTACCGTGCTGGTGGGCACACATTCCAAACGACTAAATTATTTAGTTTGGTTTGCCGTTGACGGAGAGTTCGGGTTCAAATCTAGGCCTGTTATATTGAGGATTTTTTTCCCCCTAAATGGTTCCTCACTTCCCCTCCACACATTAGCGTAATTAGTGTGTGTATAGTCCGAACGGGTGATAGGACGTGGTGCAAATAAAAAAAAAAATATTCTTGCGACTTCATCAGGGTCAGAAGTTGATGACTGTGACCCGTAAACTCTGGGACTCAAGCCCAACTGGTTGGCGTGAGAATTTTCCCACCTAGTGGCTCTAACACCCTCGGGCCAAATGACGGTGTGTTTCCGTTTTCATTTAGCTTTAGCTTAAGCCGTCTAAAAACTTGTCAACCATTATTACTGGCATTATAGTAAGACTCACTCGGGTGGTTAAATGGCCACTCTCGCAATAGACTGGACCGCAGATGACGGGGTTCTTGTGTATTGAGGGTGGTTTTTCATAACTTGCTCTTACACTCTGTCTCCAAGCAAATGTGGGTACACCTAGTATGAATCCAATCTTACTACCCCTTAATCCAGTAGCTTAATTAGTATAGTAGGATTCTGGTAGGAAGAACAGTATTTAACAAATTACCAACTTTATTTAAACAATTTTAATATATTCATTCATCAAATCATGTGATCTGCAGCTGTCATTTTGGAGATACATGATAAATATATTTTAAATAATATTTGTTAGTATAGTAAAATATTATCAATGTTGATCACATTCCCCCCCCCCCTTCCTAAACTGTTCTTCCTACCGGAATCATACTATATCAGGGGATAAGGGAGGAAAGTCATATCACACACATTTTATAGGACAACATTTATATTTCAAACCGTAACCGTATCAATATTTTTTTAAATTAGATAGTGAGAATATGACAGAGACCTATTTTTCTTATAATTTAAAATTCATTAAAACATATGTTAGCACCTCGTCTTACTAACCCATCAAGACTATACGCTTATTTTCATCATGGCTAAGGAAAGTAGAATTTTAGAGGAAATTCTCACATTTGAGTGGAGAGAGAGTGGGAAACCATTTAGGGAGAGCCACACTCAGTGCACTGACTGCCTAGATCCAAACCCTGACCTTCCTATTCCCAGTCGGCAAACCATACCAGACAGGCTTATGCGAGTAATATAAACTCCATGGCTTGAGCCCGCGATCGAGCTATACCAATACCACCACTAGCGATGATAATACTAACATTTGCGGATAGAGGGTGTCATGTGGTCAGCACAACGAACCCCTCCGGCCGTTAATATCAGTTTTCTGGACCGGAGCCGCTAGCTATTTATTCAAGTATCTCTTCATTTGTCCTCATGAGGCCGAGTTTGACCCCATAGGAGACCCACTGCTTTACAGGGGGGGGAAAAACCGATGGAAGCACCGTGAATCAAACCCCAGGACCTCTGGAGCTGTAGCTAGGAACTCTGACCACTAGATCACACGTCACTGCATCTTACTATTTGTTCAGGTCATACTCCCGAGTGGTAATTAGAACCATTTATACCTCAAATATAGCCTAAATATTGTTGTAATAATGAAACCGCCCGCAACTGTGGCTACGAGGTCTAAAGCGTTAGTCTTGTATTTCACTCAGTCAATATTGATAGGGGGAAAGATAAGGAGGACAAAGTTCGAATCGCTCCTTCCTATACTAAGGGAAGTTTTCCAAATAATATGATACCTCACAGGATTTTCCCCGGTCTTTCTCCAAGCGAATGCGGTTGCAAATTTTTATAATGTATTCTCTTCAGCCAAAACAATTTGAGTGAGTCGTTGATACAACCATCGTGTTAAAATACTGTTGATACAACCACCGTGATAAAATATTGTTGGTATAACCATCGTGTTAAAATTCTGTTGATATAACCATCGTGTTAAAATATTGTTGGTATAACCATCGTGTTAAAATTCTGTTGATATAACCATCGTGTTAAAATTCTGTTGATATAACCATCGTGTTAAATTACTAACTAAAAACTATTCAAGTTACACAAATTAACTATATTGTTCTGAAAGTGAATATTTAATTGCATTGTACATTAATATAAATATATTTAGCGTATTGTATATTAAAATGTATTTAAAATCACCGGTATAGGTTATATAAAAGTGTATAGGGCCTAAAACAGTATTAAACAAGATTGGAATTTTTCCCTTTAAAAAGCGAAACCTTTTATTTCTTTTTTATTTCTTTAGCACCGCGTCTTACTACCTGTTCAGGTTTTTCGTTTAGTACTATTTATTCTAATGAGCTAGGAATGAAGATGGTTAAATTATTTAGAGTAATTGGACCCGTATTGTGGTGGAAGGGAAGAAAGCAATTTTGGGAAAACCACCGTCAGTACACCCAGCCGGGATTAGAGCCCCAACCTCCTAGTCATCGGCAGTCTAAGTCTGCTGCAAGAGAGTGAAGCCTTAAACCGTGTGGCCACCGAAGCAAGTTTTACGGAGAATCAAAGAAGAAAAACCATGCATCCTTACGCGCAAATTCAATATCGATCTAGGTTACAAACTTGACATTTAAAGAATATTGTATCATAATTTGATGACATTTGTGCTCTGAGTCATCTCCTAATTGTTCCAACATTCTCAATATTATGTATAGAATTTGATCGACAAGCTATTATTTTGGTGTCATATGCACTATTAGCACCAACCTGAAAACTATATTTTAAATAAACTTTGGAGAGCTCGATTTCATATAATTTGTAAACTAAATTCTAACTCCAACAAGAGGTTTCAATTATTGATACAAACATATTTACATATTTTGTACACTCGGTATGAATTCACTCTTGAATACCTTTAAATTAAACTTCCGGGTAAATTTAGCCTAAATTAAATATGAACAAAATGTACATTACACTAAGCTTAATATGTGTCCGATAAAAGGTATTAACTAAAGATGGCCTATATACTTTTAGAAATATTTAAATCAAAATATAATTATTGGAACAATTTTGATTCTGAAATTTTCAAATCACAGCAATTTGGTCGAATTAAACTTTGACTTATCGCCTAACGTTACAAATAACGTTCTATGAAAGCTAATCATACTTAAGCATTGTTTAAGATTGTCAAGCATAACACACTTCAATAGTATAGCGAAATAAGTTGAGTTGCTTATACTAAAATTTAAATATGCTCACACTTAGAGGAAAACCGTCACAATAGATGGCAATCTGTCAACAATGAATTTAAGCCTAACGCGACATGTTTGAGCAAATAATAACAATATATTGAAATCATTATTTAGTACTAATTATGTATAAGTCACAAATCATTTTCAATATTTGAACAGTAAGTTATGTGATTTGGTGTTGTATCAAAAATCTAGTATTTTTCAAATCTCATCGCGAATAGACTATATCGGTCCACCATATTCTTACAGGTTTTACTATTTTCTTGTAGTAAAGGTATAACTTACCTTCATAAGATTGAAACGCTGGTCATCTGTCAAGTCTAGAGAAGGTGCCATTGTTGTGAACAAGTGACTCAACACACGAGGTGTTGTTACACCTCGAATATCACCCGGCTGACTAATCACTCAACACCGAACACTGACCGCCGTCAGCCGTCTCATACGCGCATGCGCAAAGCTAGTTTGAGCTTTACATGCGTCACTTTCTTATGACGCCACAGCGGCAACAAGTATCACTACACAAACCAAAGCAACAAAAAAAATTATTTTAAAAACACCATTGTTCAGAGAAACTTTTTATAGTTAGAATGCATTAGTGTCAATGTGCTTACTTTAAGCACTTCAAACTTAACAATTTAGATAACAGGATCAAAAGGATAAATTCTAAAGAACCTTAACAACATTGAGCAGTAAAGGATGAAGGCAGAGATTGTGGGGTAAAAAAAAATCAAACCTGGCAGACTCATTGATTGAATAACGACATGTAGGATTAGATCCAAGCACGCTAGCACACACCAAACTCTGCCAGTTTAATTTTATTTGTAAACTCATTTCAACAACTTAATTCCAGGTTACCCGCCTCGGTGGCGTAGTTAGCTAACGCGCTTGTGTTGAGCTCAACTGCTGAGGACGGGGAGATCGAGGTTCGAATCTCGGTCGGGTGAACTGGGGGGGGGGGTTCCTAAATGGTTTTCCACTCTCCCTCCACGCAAATGCGGGTTCACTTAATCTAAATCAACCTTCCCAATTCCTAATCCATTAGAGTAATTAGTACTTGAAGCGTTTAACCCGAATGGGTAGTAAGACGTGGTGCTAAATATTATTATTATAATTCCAGGTTTGAACTTTGTACTAGGTCAGACTCGGACTATCGATAATCCATCCTTGCTCCATGCTGAGTTGTTGTCACTTTTGACAGTTAAACTTTCACAACAAGCAATTTTTTTTTTCACTTAACCATTTCTACTTTGTTGAATCACGAATTTATGGAAATAGCCGTTTGGAAGTTTATTTTTTGTGCAAGCGGCGTTTGTGGTTCACTTAAAAATGCATTTCAAACGAGATCTTCTAAAATGCTGCGTTCTCTTCACAAATTAAGATGGTGAACCATCTGACACAAGAGCTGTTGATGACGTCATACGAACCGTCTTTGCTTGTGCTCATGTGTTGTTTACAAAATAAAAGTTTTATCTTGGATGCAGTATTTTATATGGCTCTTTCTCCAAGTTATAAAAATATTTATTTATTTTGGTGGCCAGTTATAACAAGATAATAGTGTGATTAAAATCATTTAAAAAATTTACTTCATGGACTATAATATTTCTTGTTGATACAACCACGAAACAAAAACATAATAGTTTTATTAATATATTATGTTCTTTCAGTTAGTTACGAAAACGCCAATTATATAGTAATCCTTAAGGCGTGTATTATTAGACTCTTTTGATAACACTTTTGATTGATAAAATAGTACTACTATCAATTAATAAATATTTCTAAATATGCTGACATTAGACGCTTTCAGCCTATTTTTGCCATGACGAACCTTCTTCAAGCTGTGATTTAACACCTCTCCTACCGAAGATAGGGTAGAGTCTATAGTTGTAGGCCTTTTTTTACATCCATTATTATTATTATTTTCAGGCTGTGGCCTGCATAAGCTGTTTATTCAAGCCATATATTCCCCTACCGGCTTGTCAGGCCTGTCGTAGCTTCAAATGCCTTATATTTTGTATTTAAGACTAAGGCACAACATCCAGACCCTGGCAGTTATTTCACCACTGTGAAAGAAAGAGTAATCCCACATTTCACCAATGATACATTTTTCGTTCATGCCAGGAATCGAGCCTGGGACTCTTAGCTCAGTAGGCAGACACGCTACCGACTGAGTTAATTTGTCGAATGTAGTTGTATAACTAATATATATATATATATATCTTGATTTTTTTTATAAATGGACATTTGGAGCAACATTTAAAAAACACAAACATATTTTTTGCTTTCAATATTAATAATATTGTATTTTATTATTAGTATTATTTTATATGTACTGGTGACCTGGTGGTTTAGGGGTAAGGCGACAGACTTCTGTGTTAGGGGTCCGGGGTTCAATCCTCGGTCCCGGAACATATTTATCTGATTGCCAAACCTTTCCTTCCCCTCTGACAAGATGTGTATTAATCACAATTTGTGAATGTGTGAAATGCCAGGCCTCCACCGTGGTTTGGATTCCACGTTAAACTGTAGGTCCTCCATTTCATCTCTCAATCACCCTACCATTACAAATTAGTGTGATTATAACCCTAATGGGTACTAAGACGCGGTGCTAATACTAATACTAATAATAATAATAATTATAATAATAATAATAATAATGTCTATCAAAAGTGACAGGTGAAAGATCACATGACCTGACGTACGAATACGTAAAAGGAGAATAACTTTTTATATTACTCACATTAGGTTCTTCCTATGGAAACTGGGGTCAATTAATAATATGACCAATTTATGAAAGTCCCGCATGTGGCCATAGGCACTCACGTCAGTCTCGTATTGTCTGGTTTGGCGGTAATGGTGAAGGATGGGTTCGAATCCCGGTTAAGTGTATTGAAGTGTTTTTCATTAAATGGTTTCAAACTCTATTTCTACGCAAATTCGGGTACACTTACCCTCCCCTACCCCTTTAGTGTAAATATACTGTTATCCCGGACGTGTAGTAGGAAGTGTATCAAGGGATGCTTATGAAATAAATCTTTATTAAAATACAAAAATGTAAGACTTAAATTATATAATACTTATTTTATAAGTCGACGTGAAATATTTTTTAACACAGATTTGTTGCCAAGAATTACGATTTTTTTAAATAAATAGAAACTCTATTGGTAACTGAATAAAATAATAGTTTATATGATTAAAACATCTAATTATATGGAAACTATTTTCAAAGGGTGAAAAAATCTAATAAGGTGGATTACATTCAGTTTAGATCAAAGGTTGTTTTTATTTGCGGCTTCCTCTTTGTTTATTTTTGTCTTTAGATTGTTTCTTTTCACTAAGGTGGGGTACCAAGGGATGCGGGCGCGAGAAAAGGCCAGTGTTTTTGCAATTTTATGGCAAAACAATTATTAAAAAAAATTGCTCCAGTAGAAACATAGTGTTCAGTTTTCTTCACATAGTGATATCAACAGTTGTTAATTATGTCATGAGCATAGCGGCGTTAAATGAAATACCTTTTAAATAAAGAGAAAAGTTTGTCATTCAATTTTAGGACACCCTTGACACTACATCTTACCACCCGTTCGGGTTATACGCTTATGTACTAATTATGATAATGGTTTTAGAGAGCTTATGATTATTGTAGAGAACGTATCCGCATTTGCGTCGAGGGAGAGTTGGAAACCGTTTTAAGAAACCCTCTCTATACACCCAACTGAGATTTAAACCTTGATCTCTCCGTCGTCGGCAGTCTAATTTAATACGAGAGTAGCGTGTTAGACCACACGGCCACTGAGGCTAGTACTTTTAAAAAACTGTTGATGTCACCTTGTGAATAAAATTAAACTCCTTGTTTCTACTGGAGAATGAGCTGATTTATTTTGACCAAAATATGTTTTTTTATTTCTAATAAACTCTGCTTAAACAGTAATCTTTACTCGCGTCTCCTTCAACACCACCTTAACGAGATAAACTTGTTGGAACGAATATTTTTTATATATGGCTGTATGTGGTCGTGTGTGTAGCTTTTAACTGTTTGGAAATATTTATATCCGCGACTGAGTCCGAGTGGTCTAAGCTAATGGATTCAAATCGCACCTGGTTGCCATTGACGGATCAGGGTTCGAACCTCTGTTTGCTCCATTAGAGATATAAGATACGTGTATGGAAGTTATCTCTGATCTGTTATTTGGTTTTCCACAAATGTAAGTGCACTTCCTTTGAACCATCCTTCTCCACACATCCCTTAAAATTGAGGCATTAATGATTATAATTCTCATGTGAATTGTACTCATTTTAAAATACATGGTTTGACCCGTACTGGTTGTCTGGCTGTCTAAGGTGTTATACTCGCATTATACTTGGTAATTTATATTATGTAGGCCTAAATCCTAACGTTATGTTTAGAAAGTGAACATTAAATCTGATAGTGAAAAACTATTTTTTATTCCGCTGAGACATACTACCCTATCGGAATATACGCATTACGCTTATGTTATAGAGATGAAGAAGGTAGAATGTATAAGAAATGTATCCGTATTTGCGTTTAGTGAAAGTAGGAGGCCACTTATAAAAAAACACCCTCTGAGCATCCTGCCAAATAATTATAATTACAATTATAATTATATTACAATAAAATGTAAATAATTTTTATCTAGTACAAAATATCAGCATGCTAAGCCAAAGGTTCTGGGTTTGATCCCCGTGTCTAGGTGTCATTTTTTAACTAATTTAAATCAATTTATTTGTTGTTTTCATGCGGACATTCCCGTAATTACAATGCTTTGCAACCTGTGTGTTGAACTTTATTAAAATTCTTCTAAATTTAATTCCATTCTTGTATTGTATACTTGACAGCAAAACAGCTCTCCAATGTTTCAGATGGCTCTGGTATTTGATAGCTCGAGATACTATTAGTCACTCATATGTATCTGACAATTCCCACACGTCCATAACAGACTCTGCCTTAAACTATGAGTGAAGAACGACCCAGAGACGGGACGAATCCTGGATAGCTCAGTTGCAGAACACTGGTGTGCTAAGCCAAATCTTCCGGGCTCGATTTCCCATGTCCACTGTCCAGGTGCAATTTTCAAACTTATTTAAATTAATTGATCTAAGTATTTTATACTTGAATAAATAAGTAACCATTTTGGTCTAGAAAACTGAGAATAACGACCGAAGGGTTCATTGTGCTGACCAAATGATACCCTCTATCCACAAATGTTGGCACTATCAGCACCAACAGGGAAGGCCGCTTGGTCGGTATAATATCTCGATTTCAAGCTTACACAAGGAAGTTTTTTTGTGAGTATTTTCTTAAAGATCCTTCCTATTAAAATTGGACTGTAGCCAATCACCGAGACAGCTAAACGACAGTGAAGTGTTATAAATTCTAGTTAACAATTCAAAGGTCATAACGAAAACCTTTCATCATGACGGTAATATTTTGTAATTTGAATAAATTTACATCGATATGTGACGAAAGTGAAGATAATTGGTGTTGGAAGGTTCGAGAAGCACCTGAAACCTTCCAGGTCGTAGCTCTTTGCTAGGAAATGCTTTCAAGTAATTGTAGCAGGGCGTATTTAATAGCAATTTTAAATCTGATTGAATAATATTATCATTTCTAGAATGAAACTCTAATCATTCAACTAAGGTCATAAACATAGTGAATAATATTCACGAAGGGCTAAAAACGTAGTCATCACTTGCAAAAATCACAGAATCGAGCGTTCTCTGACTATTTGTTGAAACTAAACTGTATATTTATTTTAATTCACTTAAAGAATAAATGACTACTTAGACACATGTATCGAACCCGTGGTATTTAGCAACAATGCTAAATCATCGAGCCATTCTGGTCTGTCTCTGTTTACTCTCTTTAGTCCAGTTTCTTCTCGCTTTCACTATTTGTTGTAATATGTTTCAAGTAACAGGAATAATTCTGCAGTTAACCATCGCGTATCAGTTTGACATATGAATCAATTGAAATTAAATTAATAAATAGGCTACCTAAAATCTATATTTTATAGTAAATTACTTCAAATATCCTTATGACCTGGACCTTACGACACCGATAGTCAAACTATTTAGCTTGATAACGAGTTTGCTTAGTGAAATAGTCTCAGAGTAAGTCATAAGTTCGATTCTTAGAAAATCTAAAATTATTATTATTATTATTATTGATTACTATAAAGTACTATTTCCCTTTTCAATAACAAAATGTCTAATAAAATAGTAAGATTTTACATGGGGTCAAACTAGGGTTCCTTAAATAGCCTACTTTTTTGTTTTTTCTTTATAAGTAGACTCCTTTCAACAACTAAGCTATCAACGACTTTATCTAAAGGGTAAGGTAAGAGGAGTGAGTTAGAAGAGAATCATTTTGAATGTGATTCTTCAGTACAAATAAAACTGGATTGGACACATCTCTAGGAGGATTTATCTTCTGTACGACGTCATAGAAGGAAAGGTTGAGGAAAATAATAGCTTAGGAATAAGGAGGATTTAAATATTGTATGACTTGATGGAAAGAAGAAAATTCTGGGAGCTGAAGGAGGCAGAGGACGCATTGGTGGTCTAATTTCACTGATGGAAGAAATATACCTATCTCAAGACAGAACACCTAATAATAATAATAATAATAATAACAATAATTATTATTATTATTTGGAGAATAGCTTAGAATAAAATGCACCCACATTAGTGAGATAGGAAAACCACCTCCACTATACCCGGATGAGATTAGAAGCTAGGAAGCGTATAACCCAAACGCGGTGCGGAAAAAAAATAGAAGCTAGGTCTACCCATCACGGATATTCTGTCTATTGAGAGCTTACACCTCCCACCAATGCGAGTTTAAAAATTATAATCGACCTCTTTGACCTCTTGGTAACTGGGTCGATCTGTAAGTAGCCCTTTGTTGTAAGTCCTATTGTTATAAGAACTCAACAATTAAGAATAAACGCGTAAGCAATCTTTGGTACGTTAAGTTTATCGGAATGGTATTTGTTTACCCTAATTTGTTTTATCAGACAACTGACACAAATTAACACAATAGTGATTGTATATAGGAGACTGTCAATATTAGTTAATGTATCTGCTTCAGTGGCCACGTGGTCTAAGGCGCTACTCTCGTGTTGGACTAGACTTCCGATGACAGGAGATCGGGGTTTGAATCCAGGTTGGGTGTACTGAGGGTTTCCCACTCTCCTTCCACGTAAATGCTAGTAGATTACCTCTAAAATGTTTCCGTCTACATACCTACACCACTAGAGTAATGATCATAAAATATATGTGTGAAACCTGAACAGGTGTAAAACGCAGTGATAAAACAAATATTAGTTATAGAGACAATATTATAATTTTGGTGGAAAGAACATTAGGCCTTTGACAGTTAGGGGAAACTAGCCTAAAATGACACACTAGGGTATAATGCAATAGTGGCTTTTTTTTAAATATATAAATGCTAATATATTTTCCCAATTGAAGGATATTCACTTACTCCTTATTTAAAATCAGTGATATTCTTTAAATGGCTGACGTTAACACAATATATTTTAGACGTTATTAAATAAAAAGTGAAAATCTGCTTTGTAAAATACATTTTGTGTTCGCTTTTATTGTCAACAAACGTATCAAAGGGTAAGGAATTTCACTGTAACTATGATTAGTGTTACTTCAAATGCATTAAGCTATATTTTTTGACATTAATTAACTATATAAATGGATTTTTCTTGGCGTATTATTCTATAATTTTATAAATGGTGATCCAAGGTAAAATGATAAACGATTGATAAGGGTAATATTACATAGTGTGTCATTTTACCCAATACGATGTCTTAGTTATTTGAGTCCTCATTCTAATGAAATTAAACATACGACTAGGACTAATAGCGATGATACAAAGGATAAAACAAACCTTTTGGAAATTTTAATGAAACTATATATATTTCAACCCGTCTATAAACAAGCTCTACCTAACCCTGCAATAGTTGAACCAAGTTTCTCAAATGCCTTCATGCTTAAAAAAATAAAACACATAGTAGTGGATTTTTAGTCCTTCTTAACAGCTTCCAAAACATAAAACAACTTGAATTTAATCAACAGAAGACATTGTCGTCGATGATTGAGTGAAGCTAGTGAAAGAATAACGTTTCCAAGTTAAGAAATATATAATTCAGATCCTTGTAGCGATAATGATCATGATAATTATGTCCTATTTTAATTTAATTACATATTTTACCATTCAAAATCAAGAGGATCACAAATGTGATGTTCCATTTGTAAAATGTCGGTTCATAATAAGGGTACTGACCTTGTTAAGAGGGCAAAACGTGTTGTGTGACATTTTCAAGCCTTAATAACAACACGTGATACCGCATGGATCATAATAAAAGATTCTGTTTTGTTGACTTCAATGTTTTTATGTGTTAGATGTAATGTTTATAATTTTACTCATACAATAAGAACAAAAGGACATAGAGCACTCTTTTGTAACTATATTTTATAACAAATAAATACATTTATTCTGGATTTCTTAGTATTCGATTAAATGCTACCCGCTTCGGTGGCCGCATAGTCTAAGGAGCTACTCCTTCAACGGAATATACTGCGAATGACGGGTAAATCTAGGCTCGAATCCCAGTTCGGTGTACGGAAGATTTTTACAAAATTGTTTTCCACTCTTCCTCCACGCAAATATGGGTACATTTCCTCTAAATATAGCCTTCTTAACCCCTAAAACTACTATCGTAATTAGTACATATTTGTATAACCAGAACGTCTAGTAAGATGCAGTGCTAAAAAGATTGATGCTTTTATTATATAGTTTAAAACTTTAGAAACATTAAATTTAAAAAAACAATTATCTTAGAAGATATTTAAAAACTTAAAAGTTATGCTACTCTACAAGGGTTACTAAATTAATTTTCATGTATAATACATTAAGAACTGTGATTTGCAACTGCAATGTTTGAAATATACTAACTTATCAATACATATAAAATAACTAAAATAATAAAATAAGACGCTATCAATGTTGACCGCAATAAAAATGCTACTATTATATAAAAGGTGCTTCTACCAAAATCCTACTCAAGCTAAACTGGCCTCAATACGAATAAAAATGTTTTATTTTTATTTTACACCGCGTTTTACTACACGTTCGGGTCATACGCTAACAAAAATAGTTATAAAGATGAAGACACAATCATCATTACTTACATGATCACCCCTCCCCCCTTTTTTTCTCCTTTGTATGCCCAGTTCCCGCACGTCTTCTTACAAGATCAGCCCTAATCATAGTTTTTGGACCCATATAGTCAGTACTAGACGAGAAAGTTGTTTTTTGTGCCATTACGGGTGATCGATCGTAACTCTGCGAGACTAAATAAACGTCCGTTCAGAGCCATAGCAACGCTCCCTAACAACATTAAATATTGACTAGGCCATTTAGGTCTAGTTTTAATATTCCTGACTATCCTGTAAGATAGTTCCAACAACTACCCTCTTCGTTGGTCGCGTGGTCTAATGCACAACACTCGCAATAGACTGGTTTGCCTATAACGGGAAGATTTGGGATCGAATCACAATAGGATGCATGTACTCCTCCTCCACGAAAATTCGGGTACATTTCCTATAGGCTTGGATTTTATCTTCCTCAGGCTACGGCTATTCGAGCATTAAATGCCGCAGGTCAAATGTAACGGACCAAACAATAGAATGCAAGGCATGTTTTTTAAAAATTCGAATCAGATCAAATTTTATTCGCTAATTTTGAATAGTTTTCGAGTCGAATCATATCATAGTTAGAAATGATGAATATATTAAACGAAATGAAAAAGAGCAACTCATTATTATAAAATATTAAAGTAGTTTTGGATCCTAGTTATATAAGTTATCATTTATAAATTTAAGTTCTTCAACATGTTCATGCAACAATAGTTCACATTGTCAAAGTTAAGCGGTTGTGGTGATGATAAATTAAAGGCTATCAATCTTCTGTCCTCAAAGTTAACACATTTGTTACGTATCATCCAAAGGTGCGATTTTTGGCTGTACAAAGGTTTTATAAAGGCTGTATTTAAGAAAAAAATGTTCGGCTTATTTTCCTGTCAATACGGTAATAATTATTAAACATTTTACTCTACATCATAAGAATTGTTGTTAAAAATATAATATTAACATATTTTAGGTACATTGTAAGATTTGCCATGACCTTGTCAATTTTTTTTGAGTTATCGAATAATATTAAATTCGAATCGATATCGATATTATCGAAACTTGACAAACCCATACCTAACAGGGCAGTAAATATCTTCTTGTATAGGCCGACAAGACATACAAGTTTGTCCGTCGTCAGGATCCATTTGAATAGTTACAAAAACTGCTGTACAGCAGCTAAACGGGACAGTGAATATATCAGGGAGATATCTATACTGGTATTTTCTTATGTTTTCATAGGTTTTTACCTATACTTATGCATCGACATTTCACGCTTGATTCAAGTCACATCTCACGTTTCCGTCTGGCCATGTGTTGTCATTATGATATCAAGCGTTATTCGTCGTTACATCTCAAGCGACGCTTACTGCTCGTATGGCCGTAGCAGCCCAAAACCATTAGTGTAAATATTAGAGTAGTCCTGACGGGCAGTAAGACGGTGCACACACAAGTTCAACATTAAGATATTTTACTGAGTTTTTTGTTGTTGTTGCGTGAAATGATATTTACCTGCCAGATAAATTTTGCTAACGTTGATAGAACAGGTTCTAAATGGTATACTATCCTAGGTTATGGTAGTAACAATGTGTATGTACTCTTTATTTATAACTATGGATTATCATTGTTGCATATTGTAGTAAACAATTTTATTATATTTTCTTCATGTAATCAAAAAGGTGATTAAAAAACGACACCTGAAGGTTCGATTCCCGGTTGTATTTGATGAGGGTGGATTTTATTAATGGTTTTTTTACCATCCCTCCACGCAAATTCGAGTATATTTTGTCTAAACTAAACCTTCTTCCTCCCTGATACATTAGCGTAATTATGTCATGGGTATATAAGCCAAGCGGGCAGTAAGATGTAATGGAAAAAAAAATCGACGAAACTAACTTAAGTGATCGAGCGTAAGTACAAATTCAAAGCAGCATGTTAGAGGGGTTATTTTTGTAGTAAGGTTTGGTTGTTGAGTTTCTGGGATTAAATTGATAACTTTTACTTTTGGCTCGGGGCTATTTTCCTGCCGAATTTTAGTTTCCTAGATCTTCTGAAATTCGGGATTTTTTTTAAAAAACCTCATCTCCAAGTTTGGTAGCCCCCATGAGAATTTATGGTCACAAAGTATTCCTACGCCCAGGCTACTTGCCTTCGAAATTTAAGCATCCTAGGTTTTCTGGATTTCAAGATTATTATTTTTTGGCTGGATAGAGGAACAAGTAATTTTTATACTGGAGATACTTATAAAACAATATTAATAAGTCCCAATATGGTAAAAGTTTTATCATTGTTGACTTGAATAAAATAATACAGAATGATATTTTTGATAAAATTTTATTCCTACTAAAATTCTTCTGTTCCTTTTTTTCAATATCAATAATTAAAAAAATTATATAGTCATTATTTGTTTTGCCCTCCTTTGTTGGTGCCTTAATCACGTGCTATTGGGTAACACAACCTTGTATACTTATGTACATAGGATATTATTAATGTAAAGTTTGTTTCTTGTTTATAATTTGTGTGTAGGTCATCTTTAGTTCTCCTCAGGCCTGTGTTAATTAGCTGTCTATTTTTGTAAAACGGACTTTGTGTTTCATTTGTTTTGATGCGCCAGGCATTTATTTTGTTTACAAGCTAGATGGGATCAAGGTCTGTTTAGACACGGTAACTTCCCATATAAATTAAGATAGAGATATTAAAATGTATAGTTTAATATAATGACTTTATTTTAAGAAACATTTCGTTTCCTTAAATTGTATTTAACTATAGAAATATCCACACTGGTGTACACATGGACTTGGTTTCAAGCCTAATTAGTTTGATTTTTACTTTTTCTGGACACCTCTGAGAAAAAGTATTGTGATTGTCAATAAATCAATCTCAAGATTTTAATGAATGATGACGTTTCATGACCCCCTGAAACAAAAAATGTGGTTTTCACAATGCCGTCTGTCTGTACCTCCATCTAGAGCCGAAACTACTTTACCGATTGGACTAACACGTGGTATCTGGAGGTTTCCGTAAGGTCCTCTCAAGGAGGAATAAGAATTAGATATTTAACCCTAACATTAATGATAATTTACTTAAGGGAAAAAATAGGAAAAAAAAATCGATTTTCTTAAAATTGGCTCTAACGATTTTGATTAAATTTTATATTTAGACACTGGTTATCATTATAAACAAGATGGCAGTTCTCATTTTCTTATGAAAATGATTTTTAGTTTACTTTACATATGGGAAATTTTCCAATTTCCATGATTTCTCCGCAACTATTAGAGTTACAAAAAACTTAACATTGTAACGTTGTAGTACTATTTAAGATACACATTTTTAATTGAAATACATTTTTATAGAACCAATAATTTTTGAGCTATAATCAAATATATCTACTTTTTAATTCAGGTTTAGTAAATTAATCTTATCCTTGCTCTTTGGTTGACAAAAATGTTTCTCTTTTCTCACTTTTTCTGTAACAGTGTTCCTAATTCTTAATGCCATAGAGAAAGTAAGAAAAAGTGTATATTATTTCATTTATGATCTTTGATGTAATGTTTCGACAATAATGTATAGACCTATTATTTAATTTCACAAATCTTACTAGATTTTAGTAAATGTATATTTTAAGATAAAAGTGAGAGAAAATCTGTGCGGTGCACCGTACCATTTATATTTTATGATGGTAAGGCTGGGGGGGTTCAAATCATAGCTGGGTTATTTATGGTGTTTTTTCCTAGATGGATTTTTACTCTCACCCCACTTAAATTCGGGTAGGCCTACATCTCCTCACTCTTATTAATTAGCGTGGTTAGTATTTATGCGTAAACCCCGAATGTGAAATGAGATTTTTTTAAAAACATAGTTTTGAAAAAGGAGGAAATAGAATTCTAAAATAAGGCTTATCTATGAATATTTTGGTTTTAAAATGCTAATTAATCATAATCTCTATATAAATAAATGTTAAGGTTATGTAATAGTATAACTATAATACAATAATAGGCATACATAATTTCTCTAGGTATAAACTATCACAGTTAGGAACAACATTCTAAAAAACGCTCTCCATATACGAATTTTGAACAAAACCGTTAAGGACATTTTCAAACCGTTTCAAATTTTCTAAAGTCATTTGTCTGTAGTCCTATCACTTTAATTATGTAAACCTGTACATTTAATAGGCCTAATTTATTGGAATTTCTGATAGCACGAATATAAAAAAAAATCTTCATGGTTTATTATGTAGCTACCATTTAAATAGCATCTAGTTTATCAGGCTCCCAACTATGATTATAAAATGTCTGTCACTCCGTCTGGGTTACACACATTTGAACTAATTTTGCTAATGTGTTAGGGATGAGTAAGTTTAAAGGTATAGGAAGTGCACCCAAATTTTCGTGGAGGGATGGTGGGAAAACATTTAGGAAATCCACCTTTAGTACATCCAACCAGGATTCAAACCCCGATATCACCGTCACCAGCAATCCAGTATAACACAAGTTAGCGTTAGACTACACGACAACTGAAGAGGGTAATTTATACAAAAAAAAATTGATATAATCTAAATCAGTGGTTTTTAAACTGTGGGTTATGAGCCATTGGTGGCTCATGGGCACCTTGTTGAGTCGAAAAAATTATGAGAGACTGTACTTAATTTGTTCAATAGAATGCGCTTTCTCAAGTGAGTTTTGGCATTTTAGTTTATGTCAGGAGCGGAGTATTCACACCTTTGCTTACAATTCCGGCCTGAGTATCCAGGCTTGTGTAAAAGACAGCGCAAATTATACATTTCAAGTCCACACCACACAGCGGGTGTTTTTTTAAAAATATGTGTTAAAACTAGAAACAGACTTTATATTGAAATTGATCAAAGATTTAAAATAGCGTTGTTTGATCCAAACATGGCTTCACAATCTGAATCAAAGCAAAACCATTCGTATCACTAATAGTATCTTAACTGTCGATTTGCACAAATTATGACAAACAAATTACGAAATTGGTATTTTATTTTTAATATGTTATTTTTTATTTTACTAAAACTAAAACTAAGTAAATAAAAAATATGTTTACCGTTAAACACAACCATTAAATTTGTGACTTTTGTACAGTATAGAAAATTATTATTATTATTAGCACCGCGTCTTACTACCCGTTCGGGTTATACGCACTTACGCTAATGTGTAATGGTAGGGTGATTGTGAGATGAAATGGAGGACCTACAGTTTAACGTGGAATCCGAACCACGGTGGAGGCCTGGCATTCCCCACATTCACAAGATGTCTTGTCAGAGGTGAAGGAAAGGTTTGGTAATCAGATAAATCTTTGCCGGGACCGAGGATAGAACCCCGGCCGCCAGCATAGAAGTCTGACACCTTACCCCTAGACCGCCAGGTCACCCCAGTATAGAAAAGAAATTACAATTTATAAATATTGGTGGGTCACCAAATATGTATCTGAATTTAAAAGGGCAGTAGCCGGTAGAGTTTGGGATCCACTGAACTAAAGCGATAAAAAAAATAATTATAAAATGTTAGAATAATATGATTTTACAATTTACATACCCGCCTCGGTGGCGTAGTTGGCTAACGCGCTTATCGTGTTGAGCTTTACTGCTGAGGACGGGGATATCGAGGTTCGAATCTCGGT
>CABFOW010003706.1:49761-66819 GCA_902141385.1 Timema californicum | reverse complement strand
CGCTCCACATCAATCTGCAGAGTGAACAAGGACAATGTGGATGTCGGAAGGACACGGTAGGAGTGATCTCATCACTTTTCACTTTCCATTTTACAACGGGCACCTTAGGGATCCTTGCCGGCAGTAAGAGAGAGAGAGAGAGAAAGTGGACCTCGCATTACGACAACCAGATACTGACGCAGTCCCAGATGGTGCTTCACATGGAGGAACGAGGGGCTCCCCCATGACTGTGACGTAGTACTCTTAATGGCGTGGCCTGCCCATGTCGGGTTGATGCAGGATTTACATTTTTATTTGGCGAGTCTTAGACTTGTAACATTGGAATAAAAACAAAATTCTCAAATTGTTCTAAAGAACAGTGTTAAATTGTTCTTAATTATTCTTTTATTCTTCTATAGCTCAGGCTGTTTGGTTTATTCACGAAGATGTCCTGTAGAAATCTTCCTGCCAGGACGAAGATTCACCAAGTCCTTGGAAGTAAATGTCTATCTAGATTTCATATTTCGAGTCAAATCCGAAACTTCTAATATGAATCGTGCGAAGTTTTGGATTTTTATTCGATATTTTGAAGGTTTTGCACAATCTTGAGGTTACCTACCATAGGCCTAAACAATTATTATTTTAAAAATGCATGATACATCCATCAATCTTCTTTAATGACTTATCGAGGAGATGGGGTTTGGAGGGGGAGGGGGGGATTAATAAAATTTCACGTCTAAATCGGACTACTAGTTTTGTCATATGAACTACAATAGTAATAACTACTACTACTATCGTTATTTCTAATTTTTACATGCACTTTACTAAAAACAAGTAAATCAAGACACGACTAAAAAAACAACTTAAATTACTGACAACAGTGCACATCCCCAAATAGTAGTCCGCATTGCCAATCACATTAGGTTGTCATAAACGTGTATTATATCTCCTAATAAACCACGTTGTAAGGGGGAGGGTGGAGATAATTTTAGAATACATCGGCTATCATCTCTGAGGGAAACAGTGTTGTCGTTATCTCGTGTAAATGTTGTCAATCTTCCCTCGACTATGACAAGTTTTGCAACACTGGTTCGTCGATGTTGCCAGTAGCTCCTTCTTACCCCAGTACACTATCTTCACGACATAACTGAGAGCTAGATGATTTGGCAACAGTTGACTGCGAGAGTGAATATTGAGCTGTATCTCCGTAAGACCTGCATTTACCTCAGCGATGAAGGTAGCATTGAAGGTAGTTAGAACTTTGCGTACGTATATCACACCTTGCGTCACTTCCTTGTCCGCTGCGGGCTATAGTGGGGGGGCGGGGGGGAGGGATAGCGTAAGTTTGGTTAGTCTCCAGGGTGCTGTAAACCCCTGGAATTACACTCTGTGCTTGTAATGTGCTTGAGGGGTGGAGGGGAATGCGCAGAGAGGGGGTGGTTTTATTTTGGTGACACACCTGTACTATCTCTGTACGTATCTCTGCTTGTGGTACTTATCTCGGAAACCCCCTCCCCTTTCTCCTCTTACCATCCCTTAGTCGCAGCATCACGTGGTTCGGGAGTGCAAGATTGCGTGGAGCTCAACACTCGTCTAAAGGCAACGGTTGCTCTTCTTGTGGCTGATGTTGTTTTGGAAAAGGGTAGGAGGATGTGACGAGAGCTAAAAGGTTTGAAAAGTCTATGGGTTTAGTTTTTATCTCTCTCAACGGGCTTGGAAATGTAAAGGTGCGGCAGAAGGTAGCGCAAGAGTTTTTACAGTTTTTATAGAATTGAAATTTTGTGGCCAAACTAAATCAAATATTTCTCCAGTAGCAACGTAGAGTCTAGTTTTCCGCAATTTCTAATATCAACAGATCTTGAATATCTTTCAAGGGTGTCCTGGAATTTTGTCAAAACATTTTCTCTTTATTTAAAAAGTTTTGACAAAATTCCAGGACACCTTTGATAGATATTAAAGATCTGATAATATTAGCATGTGCAGAAAACTAAACTCTATTTTGCTACTGGAGACATATTTGATTTATTTTGGCCACAAAATTTCAATTCTATAAAAACTATATTATTACTCGCGCTCCCTTCTGCCGCACCTTAACTTTCCTACTTATCAAGAGTCTTTTAAGGGTGAATATTTCCTACCTTGATGAATCTTAAGGTTTTATTTGTCTTGTCACCCGCCTCGATGGCGTAGTTGGCTAACGCGCTAGTCGTGGTGAGCTCGACTGTTGAGAACAGGGAGATCGAGGTTCGAATCTCGGTCGGGTGAACTGGGGTGTGGTTTTTCCTAAATGGTTTTCCACTCCCCCTCCACGCAAATGCGGGTTCACTTCCTCTAATTCAACCTTCCCAATTCCCATTCCATTAGAGTAATTAGTTCTTAAAGCGTGTAACCCGAACGGGTAGTAAGACGCGGTGTTAAATAATAATAATAATAATAATATTTGTCTGTCTCTGGGGCTAGAGACGTAAGTGTTTAATGGATTTAACTCGAACTTGATTATGTAGAATCCCTTGAAGGACATACACTGAGGAAAAAAATTAGGATTTTATTTTTTCAGCACCGCGTGAGGGTGGTTTTCCCAACATGGTTTTCTATTTTGCCTCCATCGCAATTGCGGGTACACTTCCTCTAAATATAGCCTCCATAATCCCTAAAAACTATTGGCGTTATTAGTACATAAGCGTATAACGTGAACGGGTAGTAAGGCGCGGTCCCCGCACGTTCATAGCTACTATCATCACGTCATCTCATTTTGGGTATGAAGTGTAGACAACTTACAAGGGGCAACGTGTGGCTAAAAGTCTACATCCAGGGGCGACCGAACTACATACTGCATCTCTCACGGTTAAATAGGACATAGGTAGAGCCCCGTAAAAATTGTTTTATTTTTAGTTAAATTTCGTTTTCTAACTCTCACTTTTCGGTGTTATTTCGTGCTTATTCAAAATTACATTTTATTTTAGGTGTTTTAAGTATTACTAACATATTAGTCAGACAATGTATACAAAATTAAAATGTATTATTTAAACCTTGTATATTTGATTTAAAATTCTTGGTCAAGTTTGTCTGCATATTTCACAATTTTTTAGCCTAAAGTTAGCTTACAATACAAGAAAATACTAATAAAATTACAACATGGTCAAAATTTCTTCTTAATATTTTTTTTGTAAGAGTGGTGTTATTTCGTTTTATAGGAGTATTTCGTGTAACAAGACAATTTTATTTTATTTAATTTTTCAAAAACATTGTAAATCTTATCTAAAAAACTATGAGAGGAAAAAGTACTTGATTCCATATTTGTATGGTACTTTTCGCTTTATCGCGTCTCACCATTTTCACGGGGCTCTAGCCATAGGCAAAAAAATAAATAAATAATAAAAGTATTTAATGATCCATTCGAGTTGATAAAACGTGGTAATCTTCCAGTGTCATGTGGAATGAAAATCCACACGCGTTTTGGTGCCCCCAACTGTACATGTAAACTAGAAGCTTGATAAATTCTGAGATAAGAAGGGGTGGGTGGTAGGCGTGATATATAGGTCCTTCATCTATCCTCGCCTTCCCTTCTTGGGTCTCAGGATGTCACCTCCGACCCACCCTCCACNAGCAGGCTAGGAATGGCGAGGGGAATGTTTGCACCTGATGTAAGGCCGGGGCATGTGTCGAGACATAAATACAAAGCTGCATTAATGCCAACGTATGGTCTAGTTTAGGGATCTCCAAACTACAGCCTGCCACGAGATTATATCACCCATCACGTGGTCTAACACAACGCTCTTGCAGTAATAATAATAATAATAATAATAATAATTAGCACCGCGTCTTACTACCCGTTCGGGTTATACGCTTTAAGTACTAATTACGCTAATGGATTAGGAATTGGGAAGGTTGAATCAGAGGAAGTGAACCCGCATTTGCGTGGAGGGAGAGTGGAAAACCATTTAGGAAAAACCACCCCCAGTTCATCCGACCGAGATTCGAACCTCGATCTCCCCGTCCTCGGCAGTCGAGCAGCTCAACACGACTAGCGCGTTAGCCAACTACGCCACCGAGGCGGGTCTCTTGCGGTAGACTGGACTGCCGATGACGGGGAGATCAATGTTTTGATTAAATAATTGATTTGGATAAGGATTCATATTATGATACGGCTATAATCACTTTTTGTCCGCATCCGTGTTTTAGTTGACTAATTTCAACAAAAAAACGTTTATTGTAACATAACTATAATAATTACATATATTGTCTCGCGGACTTTTTTGTTAACACTAGTGAGAACGTTCAATATGTATAGTATTTTTTTTATGTAATACCAATAGTTTTTGCAGCGCACGCGGAGAAATCATATTTTTAGGCAATTTTTTATACCATGTGTAAAACTATCGACATTTTTATGAAGAATAAATTAAATTTTCAAAATAAAATATAGCATATGTTACTCGATGATAGTGTAGCTTTATATTGGTGAAAGAATTTTTAAAATCGGCCCAGTAGTTTTTGAGTTTATCCATTACAAACAAATAATCAAATCTTTCCTCTTTATAATATTAGTGTAGAAAACAAATTAATTGTTTCTAGCAATTTCGCCTGTAATTAATGTAACATTAAAGCAGGATATATATTTTATTATGATTTATTTTAAGAAAACGAACACCTATCGCAATACAATACGTCTGGATCTTTATCTCTTTAACGCTTCTGACGAATGGAGCTAAGTGATTCCTGGTTATATTTCAGACATGGATAAAAAAAATGTCACATACGGTAAATCAGGTATTTCTCTTTGATAATGATCGTTTGGCGGTAGGGGAACTTGTTGTGTTTTATCTTAACCTCTAGTAAGGGGTTGTGAACGACAGAGAGAGAAAGATACACTCTAGTTACACTTTTGAAAACTATATAGTTCACAAAAGAGGTGTTTTTTCTCTGTAGAGAGATATTTTAATATGTTCTGCACTTAACCGTAGCGCTTGAAAATAACGGGGAAGGAGGAATAGTATGAAAGAGCGCGTCTCTAAGGTGGAGAAAAGCAGGTACGGTAGGCGACAAAAGCAGGGAGGCATAGAATATGAGATGGATTAAAAGTTAGGAAAAGTGACGTGGGGGAGGTTGGGATTAAATTGTAAGTAGAAGGCCGCTAATGGAAATTGACATGAGGATTGAGATACTTGGGAGCGAGACGAATATACTTTGGAGAGTAAAATGGAAGGAAGGGTGTAGGAGAGGGGAAGACACGGAAGTTGATGAAAGTAGGAAGACGGGGAGACCTTGTGCGCAGAGCAGTGTGGAGAGGTCTGAATAGAAACGGAGAAAAGACCAGGACGGTAAAACCTGTATGATTTAGAAACAAATCTCGGGTACATTTACTCTAAATAAAGGGTGCCACGTACTCGGAGATCAGGGAAAATTTAAGAATTTTTCGTTTTTGCTTAAAATGAAAAGAAGAAAAAAACTAACAATCTAAAAATAGTAGGATATTCGTGATGGGCCTTAGAAACCAAAACGAAGAACCAAAGCAAGCTGATTTTAACACACTTCTTATATTACTCCTAAAACGTTTCTTATTATCTTGAGCACATGTTTTCCCCCTACCAACCAAGTGTTTTATCACACTCAACACGTGTCTTATCACCCCTATTACGTATTTTATCACACCCAACACGTTTCTTATAAACTTACACATGTTTGATCGCACCTAACACGGGTCTTAATACCTCATAACACGTGTTTTAACACACCTCCATTGAGTTGTGTAGCTGCTGCTTACATTTCTTCGTCAAGATATATAATTTGTTTTGTTTGTTTTGTTTTTATCCCCGCGTCTCACTACTCCTTCGGGTTGTACGCATGTGATCACGCTAATGTTCTCGGGATGAGTAAGGTTGCATTTAGAAGAAATGTGACTTCATGTGCATGGAGGAAGGGTGGAAAACTATTCCTATACACCTGACCGGTATTCTAACTCCGATCCGCCCGTCAAGGCAGTCCATCCAGTCTCTTACGGTCATTATGTTGCATACCAGAAGGGACGCTGTAATAAAAACTTTTGGTGGGTCATTTAGCGACAGTCGCGCTAGGGTACGGGGTAGCGGGTATGCCCCCCCCCCCCTGTTCCAGGGACAGATTACCACCTGCAAGTTGTGACTTTACAAGGGACCATCAATCCTTTTAGAACAGGCGGTCTTCTCGGGTGTAGGAGCACTTTCTAAACTCGTCGCTGTACACACACACACACACACTAAACTTTGGCGGCCGCATAATTTAAGGCGTCACTTTTGCAATAGACTAGACTGCTGATTACATGGGGATGAGGGTTCGAATCCCGGTCGGATTTACTGAGGGTTGTTTTTTTCCTAAACTATTTTTCACTCTTCTTCAACGCAAATTCCAGTACAATTCCTCTAAATTTAACCTTTCTTATCCCTAATATATTTGGTATAATAAGTATATGCATATGCGTATAACCTGAATGGGTAGTAATACGCGGTAATAAAATAAATATTATCCTCACCTTTTTTCTATAAATGGAGGGAGAGTGGAAAAAGATTTAGGAAAATAAACTCTGTACACAAGACCGGGATTCTAACCCCGATCTCCTCCCCTTCATCGACAGTCCAGTGTATTGCGGGGAGTGATGGCGCCTCAACCCATGCGATCACCCGAGTGTGAAATATACAGTAATTTCGCCCTCTCACGAACTCTAGCCGTATTGAGGAGCGTACAATGACTGCGGGCTTGTGCCCGCCCCCCCCTGCCCCCTCCCTGACCCCTGCCCTAGGCCACAATGTTTGCGGCAATGCGGGGATTAGAGCATCGCGTGTTTCAACCTGACCTTTCTCTACACTCGACATAAATTACACCGCGCGCCGCTCTATTTTATTTTTATCGGAAAGGCGCGAAGTTGGAAGGAAGCAGTGAAAGTTACCCAAGTGCCAACACAAGTGTATTTTGAAAATATCAATATATTCTCGCGGTCCGACGCCTTAGCTCGGTCACTAGTGCGTCTGCCAGTTGAGCCAAGGGTCCTGGGTTCGATTCCCAGCANGGGGGGGGGGGGGTGTAGGTTAAAAAAAGTCCGTGGTAGCATATGTTTATCTAGAATAGGAAACAAGAAAAAGGTAGAATTAAATAGCACGTCAATGTTTTCAAGGCGCAGTGACTAATCTCGTCAGAGGAAGAAGGCAAAACCCGCCTCGGTGACGTAGTTAGTTAACGCGCTAGTTTCGTGTTGAGCTAGAATGCTGAGGGCGGGGAGATTGAAGTTCGAGTCTCGCTCGGGTGAACTGGGGGAGTTTTTCTTAAAATAGTTTTCCACTCTCCCTCCAGGAAAATGTGGGTTCACTTTCCTCTATTCAACCTTTCCAATTCCTAACCCACTAGCGTAATTAATATTTGTTATACTTTTTATATACATACTTCCTCTCTAATTTTAACAGTAATCAAATATCGATAAAATTGACATTTTTCAATATAAAACTGCCGGCTGCCTAACAAAAAATAAGAAAATGTAACAATAAGTAAACATTGATACATTAGCTTAGAAGAGGTGTTGAAAATATTAACTTAAAAATTTCACTAGTTTTCGAGAAAACTGGTATTTCCAAACTTATGATTTTTCCGCGAGACCTGTCCGGTAGCTTGCGCCATCTACGGTTTCCGTGATCCATTTGTTCTTGTTGGTGCGGAAGGATACTTAGGTCGGATGTAAAGCTACGCCACGTTTTCACCCTCCCGCCCACCATCCCACAAAATAGGTTTTAAACTCGCAGTCGACAGGGCCGAGGGCCCTAACAGCCCTTGTGTCAAACCTACCCGTATAAAATACACTGGAACCTCGTTAATCCGGAAAAAAAAACCTGGGACCGAAGCTTGTTCGAATTAGCAAAAACTTTGACTAACCGTGAGAAGACGAACGGGTTGGCGGGGAAAAGAGTACTCTCACAAATTTTAAATTACAGTTGAATGAATTTTAATTTATTTACTCTACTAGTCTACATTCACGTAACTGATGTGCTGTGGTATTACATTTAGACACTATATTTTTTCAACGCTGTAACTATTTATAGTTACATTAAAACACGTTGTATTGACTACAACATGTAATTATTAAGTGGTTTTTTTTAAACTTTCTAGCTTCTTAAAATTCTCTTTTAACTTTAAGTTGGTTATCAATAAACTATAGTTAAGGTTTTGCTTAACGGGGGCTTACTGTCAAAAGTGGCAGCTGTAGATCACATGACTACATATGAAAACGTGAACATAGATCTACGTCAGATAAGATAGGACGAATGTTAAAACTAGACGGTGGGCGTTCTATTGCACGAGCCTGTTGATTAACAATTTATTATATTCCGAAATTAATGTCAGCGTTTTCTATCCCTCGCTTTCTCTGTTGAGCTTTCGTTCTCAAACTCTCTTTCTCGTGTTCCTCTCTCAACTCTCTCTCTCTCTCTTGTGTTCTGGCTCCCAAACTCGCTCTCTCTCTTTCTCTAACTCTCTCTCAAACTCTCGCGCTCCCTGACTATCTCTGCTTCTCCCCATTTCCCCTCCCTCTTGCTCTTCCATGTCCACGATCCCGGCGTAGGGAGATCTGACCGATGCCGTAAGATAATGTATATTTCCCGGCGCATGGCGCTTGTGAAAAGGGAGCGGGGAGGGGCTTTTAGAAATGTGTCCCTATCATTCCCCTTCACCGTCTCCCTGGCGTCTTGACGATTCGTCACTTGCCGTCGCCAGGGCCTAACTGGTGCCGCTACAAGGATACCAACATTATTGCTTTTATGTTATCTGCAGCTGTCACTTTTGATAGATATTATCAATTCTTATAAAATAACACTAGTGATTTAGTAAAATGTTATCAATAATGGTAATGAAAATGTATGAGAACGTTTTCTATCCATTTAAAAAGTTTATAATAAAGAATCATTACGCCCCTTTCAAATATTCAAGAACTGTTGTTATGAACATCTGTATAAATTTAAAATAAACGGATCTACCGAAACATTATTATGATTAGCACCCCTTCTTACTACCCGTTCGTGTTATGCGCACTTACGCTAATGTGTAATGGTAGGGTGAGTGTGAGATTAAGTGGTTTAACGTGGAATCCGAACCACGGTGGAGGCCTGGCATTCCTCACATTCACAAGTATGTCTTGTCAGAGGTGAAGGAAGGGTTTGGTAATCAGATAAACCTGTGCCGGGACCGAGGATTGAACCCCAGCCGCCAACACAAAAGTCCGACACCTTAACTTTTGACCGCCAGGTCGCTTATTTATCTACCGAATTAAAAGTATATGTATTTTTTTCCAAAAAAATATGTTTACTGTTTTATAGCAAAAAAAATGTATTACCTAAAAATTGATGGGATATACGATGCAATTTTTCAGCATTATTTTCACTAATCAGTATATAGCTAAAGATTCTGCAAAAAGTCATTAAAATTTGATTTCTTTGAATTTCTAGGTCGGGGTCGACAGACAACCTTTTATGGGCCCCGATCGTCTTTTAATCCCGCGATCCTTCATCGTCTTTACACTCTACTATTGCTTTTTTTTTGTCCATACTTTTTGTTCCTTAAAATGAACCTTCCCTCAAATACTGATGTCCGCACTTTTCTAGAAAATTACACATATTATCATATTTCTCTAATTTTCTCATAATATTAGTGATTATTTGATCGATGAAGGTAATTTTGGCCACTCAAATATTATTTCAAAGTACTTGATATAATTGCGAGCTTAGAAGACTCAAATATCGACTTTTAATGACGATGTAGTTTTCTTACGAGGTCGACTGAAAATGGCCGCGAGATCCACCGGTTGCCGACACCTGCTCTTCTTCTTAAGTTGGCGCTGAGCATGCATTCTTCGGCCGCCTAGTGCTGCCTGCACCATCTGGTAGAAATCCCATGCAGGCCTACTAAGGTATTTCATAAAGTGTGGTAGTTTTCCGTTGCCTTCTACACTGAATTTATAATAGCGAGCTCGAAAGGGACTGCCCATTTTGCCCGGAAAGAAATTTTTCACATACCTTCCAGGGTTAACGTTTGCATGCCAGGATCGACTGTTTTAATTTTCCTCCGTAGGAAGTTGTGCTACGGATTTTTATCTGGCAAGACCCCGGCTGTGTTTGAACCCACGATCATCGGGTCCTGGGGCGAGTACCCCGAAACCAGCGAGGTCGATACACCTGCTCTATACACCTCGAAATAACTTCCAACCGCAGCAGGAGAGGCAGTTGGTAGGGGAGTTGTCGCACGTCCTAGAAGAGTTAGCTATATCGTCTACCATCTTTTCGGCCGTTAGTTTGAACTACATCTACTTCGCCGGCCAATTACTGCGATCAAATGACGTGGGGTACCCGTCGCTAAATGTAGAAGAGCTGTTTATCTTAAGTTTTCTCACACAAGTATTATTTAATTGGCATAACCAACGCCGTGCGTGTTCAAACTAATTGGGATGGATGGCGTCCGACCTGTATGCTAGACTGGCGGGGTTGGCCGCGCGTATTTTCGGTCATACGTCTTTTACTGCCCGTTCGGGATTTCCGCAACTCTTGATTTATATTTTAGACAAGGGGCTAGGCCTGTCCGGCAGGCGCAATTTCGTATTTCACGCGAAGTCTGTTCCCTGTTGTTTTCAAAAATGAAGGTTACGTGTGATTTGTGTTCGTGGCTTTGCCAGTTTATAGGGATTTTTTTTTCTCTTCAAGTTTTGGATTTTTCTCATTAATATGGCATGGCTCCATAGCTTTCAGACCAAATTTCACTATCTGGGACTCAATTTTTACGTTGTGTCCGCCATCTTATATTTTTCAAGTTTTGGATTTATCTCAAGACTGACTTGATGCTCCATTGATTCTTATCAAATTTCAGCTCTTAAGTTCAGTGGTACTCAACCGAGGGTACTTAAATACGTCTGCGGTGATACGTAAAATTAAATAAATAGGTATATATATGTTTTTCTCATTTAGAATTTATTATAATTATAACACATTATTTTGAATGTAATTTATTTTAAATGTAGGCTTTAGAATATGTATAACTCACTATAAGCACCAACAACTTTGGGAGACCCGCCTCGTGGGTGTAGTTAACTTAACGCGCTAGTTTAGTGTTGAGCTATACTGCCGAGGACTGGGAGGTCGAGGTTCGAATCTTGCTTGGATGAACTGGGGGTGGTTTTTCCTAAATGGTTTTCCACTGCTTTCACGCAAATGCAGGTTGACTTAATCTATATTGAACCTTCCCAGCCCATTGGTTTGGTTAGTACTTAAGCTTATAACCCGAACGGGTAGTAAGGAGCAGTGCAAAATACAAAAATAAAACTTTGGGAGTGCAAAGTTGAAGCAAAATTATATATGGGTGTACATGAACAAAAAAAGGTTGGATACCCCTTCTCTAAGCTTAGGGTATATTTAATTAGGGAACTTACGTTAGCACGCTAGTGTATACCCTAATTTACCTACGAATAGACATATCTAACAGCTAGAAAAAAGACTACAGTTCAATTTTAATAGGAAGATCTTTTCCTTCCTGGCAACTGGCGAAATTACTAGACCCACTTTCACGTATTCAAGTCATGTGTGATCTCGAGCTGTTATTTTTGATAAATATTATTAATAAACAAAATATAAAAAGTTTTTTCTCTCTCAAAAAAGGTGCTACAATAGTCTATTCATAAGAAAATCAAGGTATAGCCTTCTTACCACAGAGCTTCCAGGGTCGTAAGTTGCGTTGCAGGAAAATACTTGATTAGTGATTGTATTGTTTAAACCTCAGCACACAATAATTATGTCCCTGGTTCGATAATCGTGTTCAGGGGTAATTTTTCTGGCTCGAAAAAAAAAACTATCTTGATGATTAAAAAAAGATAGTCGGTNCCAGGCCTCCACCGTGGTTCGGATTCCACGTTAAACTGTAGGTCCTCCATTTCATCTCACAATCACCCTACCATTACACATTAGCGTAAGTGCGTATAACCCGAACGGGTAGTAAGACGCGGTGCTAATAATAATAATAATAATAATAATAATAATAATAATAAAAGATATAAAAAGTTCATATATATATATATATATACACACACACTTCAATTTATGACATTTACGGTTGTCGCTTTTGATATAGCCTATACCATCAATACTTTTAAAATAACGTTAATGTTGACCACAGTAAAATATGTTAAAATAAATTCCTGCTGATCATTGCGTTACTATGGATTAACACGTTCTCCGAAAAACAAGCGCCGAACAGAAACGTGGTCGCGTGATGAGCGCACAAGATTTCCGCCTCATTGGCGCGAGCTGTTCCGCTCAAGTTCAACTTATCTCCCTACCTCGTCCGCTCTGCCTAAGATGTTCGGCACAGGAGAACCAATCAACGCTCAGAGCCAACCATCTCAAATCAGTGCGCATGCGCTGTACAGCAAGAAGCAAGCAGGCAGCTTCGTTGGCCGAGATTTGAAATAAACCGTTGTGTAAAGCGTGTTTATCAACCACCACGACACAGCGTTATAATTTGAAAACAACCATCGGGAGAGAATGATTTAAAATATCGGTCTATATACTAGAAAATATTATTATTATTATTATTAGCACCGCGTCTTACTACCCGTTCGGGTTATACGCACTTACGCTAATGTGTAATGGTAGGGTGATTGTGAGATGAAATGGAGGACCTACAGTTTAACGTGGAATCCGAACCACGGTGGAGGCCTGGCATTCCTCACATTCACAAGATGTCTTGTCAGAGGTGAAGGAAGGGTTTGGTAATCCGATAAATCTGTGCCGGGACCGAGGATTGAACCCCGGCCGCCAGCATAGAAGTTTGACACCTTACCCCTAGACCGCCAGGTCAGCCGTACTAGAAAATAAAATATGTTTATAATAATAAGCTGTTTAAAGTTAGCGTCGCAAGGCATCTTGACTCAATATATAGCGTGTGTATTGCTGCGTTACTTAAGGGGATTGGCCCTTTTCATTTGGCGTGGAAATGCAGAGCCATGGGGACAAACAGATATCTTCAAGAATTGTTATTGTTTTGCAATTTTCTTTTCGGAAACGGTTCGTTCGAGAATCGTAAAAGGTTGGTCAAGTTATAATTTTTATACACACACCTCCTCTCTAATTTTAACGGTGATCAAATATCGATAGAATTGACATTTTTCAGTAAAAAAAAACTGCCGGCTTCATAAAAAAAAAGTAAATATAACACCTAATAAACATCGATACATTATCTTAAAAAGGGTGTTGAAAATATTAACATAAAAATTTCACTCGTTCTCGAGAAAACTGATATTTCCAAACGTATGATTTTTCCGCAAAACTTGTTCGCTAGCTGGCGCTATCCACGTTTTCCGTAATCCATATGTTCTTGTTGGAGCGGAAGGATACTTTAAGAATACTTTGTGCGTATAACCCGAACGGGTAGTAAGACGCGGTGCTAATAATAATAATAATAATATTAATATTAATTTAAGGATACTTTGGTCGGTTGTGAAGCCAAGCCTCACCTTTCACCCAACATCCAACAAAATAGGTTTTAAACTTGCAATCGACAGGGCCAAGGGCTTTAAACAGATAGTCTGCGGCTTTCTTTTTTCGGTCAATATGTGAATCAAGCTTTAGTCTTATTGCCGGGCTAGTATAAGTGGGTCGGGAATCCTTGTGTTGCATCAACCACAAGTTTTATCAAATTAAATGAATACAGTGGAGTCGGGAAAGTCTCGAACCCAGACCGACAGGGCTAGAGAAGTGGTGTATAGTATAATCATTCAACCCCGCAAGCGGCGAAGGGGAAAAACGAGCCTCATTAGTCCGGAATGTCGTCCATCTTGTAAACATTCCTCGGGTGGACTCGTTAGTGTCGTGACGAGTTAGTTGTAGGCGCCGCCGCCGCCGCCGCAGTGATGGACGGCAGCACCTTCGCTCTCTGACACCTGCGCCCCGACGGAGATTTGTTGGTACGGCCGCACCGACACCGTTCCGGGCTTCAAGAGGTGTTGAAATAATCTGTTCTAAAAGAGGCCCCTTATTTACGGCAAGCCTAGCTCTTGGTTCAGGAGCCGGGTTTTGTGTCCTAAGGAGTAAATTTTGGTAAGGTTTTATTTAGCACTGCGTCTCGCCACCCATTCCGGCTATATACTATTTTGTATTAATTATGCTAACAGATTAGCGATTATAAGTATTATATGTAATAAAATTGTACCCGCGTTTGCGTGGATAGAGAGTGGGAAACCATTTATGAACACCCCTCCAATCCTCAAGTACACCCAAACGGGATCGAACCACGGTCTTCCCCTCATCGGTAGTCTTGTTTATTGTGAGAGTAGTGCCTTAAGCCATGTGACCACCGAAGTCGGATAAGACTATTATTATTATTGGGTGTTCTGTCTTTCCACAAGTTCGTTGCCTCGTCCTTATTGAGTCCTCCAGCATGTCCTATCAACATCTTCCTTTTTATATATATCCTGAAACTTCATCTTACTTCCTTGTTTGAGGCCGTTCCTCTTCTTCCTGGCCCTCTTCTGTCTTCTATGACGTCACTCATTAACTCTTAGCGTTATTTAAGATAGAAAACTGAAATTTGGATTTGTGTTTGACTATCCGAACTACCCTTGGTCCTTATTATTTCGGATAATCGACACACTGCTGTATACATAAAACCATTAAATGGCTTAGTGGCGGTCGAAAACATTGGTTAGCAAACACTAAACACAAACAAATAATTACATTTAGAGATGACTCTTTTTCTGTAAAGTGTTCAGATCATTTAATCCCGTGGGAAGAGGAATACATTCGTTTAGGCTTTGATCATAATATTGAAGTATTAACATTTATGGTATACTTCAAACCGACGTTAAGTTTTTAGTGGGGAAAAAAAAACTGTCATCTTGCTTCTCTTAAAGTCTCAATTTCATAGAAAGCCCGTTATTCGAAAACCACAATGGCGAGAACATATTACAGTTATTGTATTCACATTTTATGTCCGTTTAGTTAATCATGTAAAGAGTAATTAACGAAATCCACAAGTAAAGATTATCGGAAGCTTTTGATATCTTTTATGGGAACTTTATAATTAGTAAATCGAATAAGACATATTTCTAGAATGCCAAGTCTTATTGACTTCCAATCAATGTTGGTCGAAAGTGGGCCATTTATAAAAATCACAGTTTAGGTGTTTGTTATCCTAGTAGGAGGTTAAGTACCTGCTTTGGTAGTCACGTGAACTAAAGCGTTAGGCTCGCTACATATTGGACTGTCTGTGAAGGGTAGGTCCGGGTTCTAATCTCCCCAAGCATGCTTTCATTACTATGGGTTGCTTGGCGCTGAGTAGTTGACCTCTCTTTAAGCGCCTTGTTCATCTCGTGATACTTCCCTTCTTACGCGTAGGACCTTCCTTCTGCCCGTAACAAAAGCTGCTAGAACCTGTTTAATATATTCATACGTCAAGTCATGGGATCTGCAGCTGTCGCTTTTGGTATATATTATCAATACCTATCAAATAACTCTAATAATATAGTATATGCTGGCGGCCGGGGTTCAATCCTCGGTCCCGGCAGATTTATCTGATTACCAAACCCTTCCTTCACCTCTGACAATACATCTTGTGAATGTGGGGAATGCCAGGTCTCCACCGTGTCACCCTACCGTTACACATTAGCGTAAGTGCGTATAACCCGAATGGGTAGTAAGACGCGGTGCTAATAATAATAATAATAATATAATAAAATTTGATTAATGTTGACTTAAAAACCTAGTTTGTATTTACTAAACAAACTCTTTCAATAACGATGCAATCGATGACGTCACCTCTGTCGTTTCAGACAAACTCGCTTTTAGTGTATCGCGCTATTAATCTTATCCTTTTACTCCATAAAATTATAGTAGTAATTTATTAGTAAAGTCCTTTCAATTAATCTCGGAATATTCTTCAATACTTTGAGGACGGTTTTTATTTTATAATCCGCCTTCAAGGGCACATGAACACAGGCCTTTACTAATCTTGCTTCTCGTGTGAGTTATTACGCGAATTATTTTCATAGCTCAGGTTTTTTTTACCCCTTTTCCGCTCTTATTTTATTTTTTTAAAGAGAAAAATAAAACTGAAGGAAAATAATATTCAGTAAGCAGGTACTCAAGAAGGCAAGATCGCCTCCAAAACTTTTTATTTTCTCTCTCTCTCTCTCTTTCTTTTTCATTTTTCTTCCTTTTATGGAGTAGAGTAGTGGCGTCGTCAGCATTTTCCTTGGACTATTTTTAAGAGTTTTTTTGTTGTTCCTTACTGTATTGTTTGGCCTTGAGTCTTCACGTTTGGTCTCTTCGTGGCGGGTAGGAGTAACTATGAAATATGAGAGCCGCGGTAACTCCAAGGGCGTGGTTGGAATAGAAAAACTCGAGAAAGAGGACATGGAAATAGGGCCTAAGGTAAAAAGAGAGAGAATCTTTTTTTTTCCCCTTTGTAGCTGTAAATTTTTATTATTAATATTTTAATTATGAGTTGAACCGCTAAGGTTTTCAACGCTCTCGTTAATCTTTTGTTGTATCCCCCCACCCCCTCATCCATTTTTTTTTGACCAAATGTCTTGTATTAATTATTTCACTGGTGGTCGGTGTTGCGCAAGTCATTAATATTAATATGTGTCTATCCCCAGCACCCAACTCCCCTCCCCACCATCTCTCGCGGAGTGATATACTGTTAGTTAACGGGGTGGAAATATATAACTAAGGGTGTCGAGTGGAGTTGTGTTTTATTTTATTACTTTGCTGCCTCTGGATCCTTATTTTCGTTGCTACCGTCATCATTTTATAACTTAATTTTTTTTTTTTTTAGTTATTAAATGGGAGCTGTTTAGTTTAAATAATAAACGTTATACGATGCTAGTTTCTAGACCTATTGTCTGATGTTTTCCTCTGACGTCACAATGTGAGGTGAAAGGTATTAAGAAGGTGCTTCGTAACAAAACGCCACTAAATGAAAAGCACTCTATCAAGTTTATACAGCAAATAATACAAGAATATTATTTTTTACTTTTTTTTTCTACACGAAGGTGTCAGTTTCGTTTTTGTCGGTCCCCCCCCC
>CABFOW010003706.1:17550-35765 GCA_902141385.1 Timema californicum | reverse complement strand
CCTATGAACATTATCTGGATCCTCCACTGCATGGTTTGACCGTCCGTCGATATTTTCTCTATAACTTGTTGTGGGTCAAGGGGGGGGCGGGGGTCTTCATCTTTTGTTGTGCGGATTTCCACCCCAGCTCCTTTTCCAATCTCTTCTCTTCCCCGATATTCCGTGTACAGCCTCGCGCTCACTCGCGTTTCCAAGACATTTTCCTGAAAGATTGCAAACGGCGGATTTCCACGTCTTTCTTTTCTTTCTTATGGCATGTGTTTCCGTAGCAACGTAAGCTATAAATAACTTAGGTTTGACGTCCCCCCTCCCCTCTATAGATGATGTTTGCTGATAGTTGAAGTGGAATAGATGTATAGTTTTTTTTATACAAATATATTTTGTTTCTCTTCCCCCTCCTTAAGGATCGGTGTGTGGTCATCTTGAAGTTGAATCGATGAGATAGCCTTTTTTATGTGTGTATGTTTTGTCTGTGAAGTTGAATCTTCCATTCGTGTATTTATTTTAATGGAAAGTTTGTGGAAACACTGACCTTACGTACGATTCATGTTGTATAACGTATGTTGTATGTTCCAACAATCTGGGGGGGAAAAACCCAGTTGAATTAGGTTTTTTTAAATCCTTTTAAAATCTCTTCAAAGAAGAAGAAGAAAAGACATTCGTAAACAGGATTTTTAAAAACCATTTTTATTTTTAGAAAATATGGTGGGCGAAACATTGTTTTTGCAAATAGTCTAGGGGCCTTTTTTTTTAGGAAACATGAAATCGGATCGTATCTTGGTGCAGAATATAATGTAAGGATTGTTTTTTGAAAGTTGCACCTTACATTATCCGGTTCCTTGGAGCATCCGATCGGGTTCGAACGGTGGGTCATAGTCTTGCAAATCATCCGTGCGGCCAACACGATAACACTAAACCCTCCCTAGTTGAAGGTGGCTGCGTTAGCTGAGCGCTCGCGATCTAAATATATCGCTCATATGTGGCTGACGATTGGCGTGTAAGACAAAAGTCCCGGGTTCGATCCCCGTGTCCAAGTGTCATTTTTAAATCTAAAGAATCGTGATATTTAGACACGGCATTAACCGTAACTAGCAACTATAATATAATATTGTCTTTTTAATCTATTTGTTTCCATTGTTAAATTGTCGGTTAGTATTCATGTTTGTTATTTTAATAACGTTTTTAGTACTTCTTTATTTTTAAGATAGATTATATTAATTTTTGTGATTGTGGTAAATCGGCTAAAAAGTTTTCCTCGAGTGGTATATGTTCGCAAAGTGGTTTGTCTGTTAATGGAAGTTTGTCCCCACCGAGACTCAAACCCTCACTCACTATTGGTTGTATCTACGTTCACTGTAGCCTCGATATAAACCGAGATGCTAATCAACCTCATTGTGAAATTATCTAATACACGAGTTAATGCGCGTGAAGTGAATATCAAATAATGGTCATGTGGTGTATGTCTGTCCGTCCGTCCGTCCGTCCGTCCGTCTTCCCGATAACGTATAGCTGAAACTTCTTACTACCCGTACGCTTATGCACTAATTACGCTAATGGTTTTAAGGAAGTAGGTGGGCTATATTTAGATGAACTGTACCCGCGTTTGCGTGGAGAGCGATCGTAAAACCGTTTTGAAAAAAAAAATAGCCTCAGTACACTGGACCGAAATCCGAACCTCGATGTTCCCGTCATCGACAGTCTAGTCTACTGCGAGATTAGCGCGTTAGACCACGCGGCTGTCGAAGTGGGGTACTTATTCTTAAAACTGAGAATTTTTAAAGTGGAATTCAGAACCAGGAAGTCGAACCAGAACCGTTAACAGAAATTAACAGCTGTTATTTTTATGGAGCCAGAAGAGAAACCCTAAAAATGAATTGCTTAAGAACCGAAATAGGAGTCGAAGTATATTTTATGGTTAATAAAGGTTCGCCCTTGTTTCTTCAGCTTAATTTTTATTTTGAAACACTCGATTTTCTTTATCGCGGTGGACTGTGAAACCCTCTTGGGTTCAATCTAACCCCTTCATCTCCAGCAAAATTTTCTCTTTTAATAAACTAAGGGGACGGCCAGACTGGAGCGAGCGACTAAAATATAAAATAGAACACATTGGTTGTAATAAGGGGACGGCCAGACTGGAGCGAGCGACTAAAATATAAAATAGAACACATTGGTTGTAATAAGAGGTGGCCAGACTGGAGCGAGCGACTAAAATATAAAATAGAACACATTGGTTGTAATAAGAGGTGGCCAGACTGGAGCGAGCGCTCGAGCCGGTACGGTCTAGTTTACAGGCGCTAGGCAATATTATTGTATGTTGGTTCATTGAGTGCTAGGAAAACTTCTCAGTTTACATTTTTATTACTATCGATAGGCTTAGCACACTTGCTATTAACGAGCTAATTTAAATGGTACGATCGTAAACCATACCTATATATATATATATATATTTATATATATATATTTATCAAAGTAAGCCTTTATAAATAAGAATCACCATTAGCGTGGAGAGAGAATGAGAAAACCACAACAATAAACCACTTGTAAAAAAAACCTCAGTTCACTGAGCCAAGAATCGAACCTTTGCCTCGTCAACAACTATCGAGAGCTATCTGGTAATCACGCGCTCGCTCGCTCGTTCACACGCGTGTCAGTCTGGCCGAACCCTTAGGAGTAACTACAATAATTAGTGTGCTAAGTTTCGGCTTTGTACCTTATCGGGCAGTATGAGAGAAACTCTGGGCAGACAAACGGACATCACTTGACTTCATCCTTTTCAACGCCCAGAACAATCGTATACTTTATCTAATGAACAGTTTTAAGAGCGATGATCCTTCTCTCAAGATCCCGCCAAATATGTACTTAAATCTTGCGCGCAAGCTTATTTTAGTGGGTCGATAAAAACCTTGCACCCTTCCAAGATCTATCTCCTCTGGCCGTATAAACCCTTATTGCCATGTAATAAAGGGGTTGCTTCTAAACATAGGTTATTTTATAGGACCTTCACACCCCGCACTTTGTGTTTTTAGCGACTTGACATCAATGCTTTTTTTTCTCCGTTCTCCAAATAATTTAAAATTCATAGTTGTTTGTACTACGTTTGTGGTAGCATGTGCCCGGAATTCGGCGTTTGTGCTGTTACATTTCTCAAATTATTATAACAACGATTTTGATGTGGCGTGCAAACTTGATTTCGAGCTGGCACGCCACATTTTTTTTTTGTACACATCTTATTTTTGATTACGTCATTTGTTTGTGCTTACATGTGCTCGAAGTTCAGCTTTGTGCATTAACGATTGCAACGGTTTTAATGTGGCGGGACAGCTTTATGTTCAGGTTGAAGGTATGCTGCTGGGAAGAGAAAAGAACAAATATATTTTCTCGAAATCGGTTCAAACGAGCTAACATAAAAAAGGAACATTTTTCATTTTCCCATCAAATCTATATAAAGGGTACCTTTATATGAGCGGAAATTTCCAATTTTTATCATTTGAGAAACTAATTAGCTTATCATTGTAGAGTTGTATAACTATTTAAAAACGTTCTTATGGGAGTATTTGAAAATTGAAATTGATTCGTATTCCCTTTTCTTAAGGTATCTGTAACATTGCTTATTTCGTTTCACAAATCTTACTACTTTTTTATATATAAATTTCTCTCTTTTGAGATAAAAGAGAGTCTATATGCTGTTCATCGTACCATTTATTTTATCAATTCCACCGAAATTGAAACCTACTTGCGTCGAAGTCCCCTCGAAATCTTCTTAGTGCTGGTGAGAACGCTCAGTTACTCTTTAGATGTATACCACTATGGACCTATCTTATAAGTTATAAGCCATGGCATAGTGGAAGCGTGCTAAGGTAAGCTTGCTACCTTTCAGGTTAGAATGGTGTGTATACCTCATCTACGGTGGGATTGGTGTCATGTGACAGTTAACAGAAGCTACCAGATCTACTTTCACATATCCATTCACCAAACCATATTATCTGCAAAACCTTAGTGTTTAGTTGTCGCTTTTAGCGGTAAAAACTTGCACAACAAATAATTTGTTTTAAGGTGAGTAGGAAATGCGAGTTAAGGTTAGTATTTTACTAGTCTTTATATCAAAACATTAGTTTGGTTAAAATAAAATAAAATATTTGTCTAATAGAAACATAGATTTTAATCTTCTTCGTGTGGTGACATCAACATTTGTTGAATATCTGTAACGAGCATAGCGGCATTAGATGAGGAACTTTTAAACTGAAGAGGAAAAGTTGGCATTAGATTCCAGGATACCCATGACAGATATTCAACAAATGTTGATATCACCGTGTGAAGAAAATTAAACTATGTTTCTACTGTAGAAACATTTGATTTATTTTGGGGTAAAAAAAGTGTTTCTCCTATTTAAAAACCTGCAAAAACTTACCTTTGCTCGCTTCCCCTTCGTTCATTCCTACCTTGAATTATGTTTTTTTTTTACTTTTACGGTTTTTTTACGTCTTCCACTACACCCAATATCATTTCTGAGGGAACTGCCGGTCTTGTGGAGAAAAACTTTATCTTAGCTCTTTCTCAGTTAACTGTTGCCAAATCTCCTCGCTCTCAGTTAAGTCGTGAAGGTTGCGTGCTGGGTTAAGGAGGAGATACTGGCAACATCGACAAACCAGTGTTGCGAAACTTATCTTATATTTGAGGGAAGATTGACTAGTCGAAAACGAGAGAATGACAACGCTGTTTGCCTCAGAGATGATATCCAGTGTAGCTGTCAGTTTACACCACTTCAATGTTGAATGGAGTGTATTCTCTCATCCCTCCCCCCCCCCTTTTTTTTCGTTTGCGACAGTCGAGTAAAGATTTGTCTTTTAGAGAGACGCCCGGCCGACCTTTTCCCCGCGTGTTCAGAGCTTTGAATCCGTATCTTGGGGATTACCGCCGCCTTCGTACTTTCCTCACAGCCCTCTGTTTTGAGGGTCTAACTTTACCCGTAGGACAGGTGATACTGACAGACATGTTAATACATCTACTTCCACGTATTCATACGTCAGTTGGTGTGATTTTTCCTTCTTCTGTCACTTTTTATTAAGAGAGTGCGAGTTGGCATTTTTCACTTGGAGTCGAGTTTTGAGTGAAAACATCGAATCTTTTTTTCTAGCTCGAGTAATATTGAGCAGTATTTGTGGTAGAAATTTTTCTGTAAAGGCTTTTTTTTATGTATAGATCCATTCATAAACCATAAGCACAGACAAATATTCTCAAACGAATGAAATTATTTGTAAAAATAGATAAATAAGAAAACACAAACTCTTGATATTTGTATGAATTTAATAAGTTTGTACAATGTACAAAGTATGTTATCTAATCAGACAAATGGAAATATTGAGGAACACTATTTGCTATGAAAGAATATCTTAAAGTTTATTAAGATAATAATCTCATAATCTTAATGATAAAATTGAAAATGCACAGTCTTAAAAAGTTTGTTAAACTTGTAAAAACTCGTCTGAGTTCGAATAACTAAATTTTCAAGTAGCCTACCCTTAATTTTGATAGATATTATTAATATTTTTTAAATAACATTTAATATAGTAAATTTTACCGATGTTGTTCTATGTATATTTGTATTTTATAAAATAAAATAAAGCACTTAAAATGAAAATTTGATGGTTGGTAGTGCAGTGTTTCCCGACCAGAGGCCCACGTGTGTGAAATGGAAAGAATCTGCTTGTTCTCGAACTCGAGCGTGTCGGAAGGAAAGTGTCTGCTTGTTCTCGAACTAGAGCGTGTCGGAAGGAAAGTGTCTGCTTGTTCTCAAACTCAAGCGTGTCGGAAGGAAAGTGTCTACTTGTTCTCGAACTCGAGCGTGTTGGAAGGAAAGTATATATTTGTTCTTGAACTCAAGCGTGTCGGAAGGAGAGTGTCTACTTGTTCTCGAACTCGAGCGTGTCGGAAGGAAAGTGTCTACTTGTTCTCGAACTCGAGCGTGTCGGAAGGAAAGTGTCTACTTGTTCTCGAACTCAAGCGTGTCGGAAGGAAAGTGTCTACTTGTTCTCGAACTCGAGCGTGTTGGAAGGAAAGTATATATTTGTTCTCGAACTCGAGCGTGTCGGAAGGAAAGTGTCTACTTGTTCTCGAACTCAAGCGTGTCGGAAGGAAAGTGTCTACTTGTTCTCGAACTCGAGCGTGTTGGAAGGAAAGTATATATTTGTTCTCGAACTCTAGCGTGTCGGAAGGAAAGTGTCTACTTGTTCTCGAACTCTAGCGTGACATTTGTGATAATCTCTGGCTCTTGTCCATTTTCTCTCCTAGTTGATGTTTTATTGTTATAGCCTGAGAGCGGGTTAACGCGACGGAGCGTAGTAAAATAAACATCATCCTTTAGATTTGGCACCATTTGACTGTGCTAGATCGTGTTGAGACGACCCCGGTCCGTACCTGAGGGCACATTACTAAATCTTCGCGTGTGTTGACGTCGTCGCAGCTGTGGGGACGATACGTTTGTTGGTTTTGCGTCAGAACCATTGTTCACCACCCGGTGGTCGAATGGTATTTTAAGCCGGCGGTTCCCAACTCGGGGTACGCGAAACAATTTGAATAATGGTGGAAAGAGATACGTATGACAACTTTGTAATATACGAGTCAAAAGTTGTGAAATTAATTCAACGTTAGGGCGAAGAAAGGGTGGGTTATTTTTTTTATCGTAATTTGACCTTGAGAAAAACCAGCATCTCTCCCCATTAATACGACTGAGATATAGCCCGATCAGTAAAATTGTTTTGGCTCTATGCTTAAGGTCCGTTTTCACTATGTAACAAAAAAATTATTACTGGTTATATTTGAATGCTGAATAATATTTGTTATAAAATATTGATGAAAACGACTCAACACTGTCTAACAAATTATAACATGTTTTAAGGTTCCTAGAGAGAGAAATTCTACAACCTTTCCTCCCACCTATAGTAAAAGGCCAGATTGTGCTTGTAGCTGCGGTCTAGCGGCAATACTTGAAACCCTTCTTGGTTGGTATATTCCAGAGGAAACCTCTGGTAATTCGGTGAAATCAACCCCCTGCATTCATCTCTTCATCGGTAGTAATGGCCGATGGACTACCGCGGGTAGTTACAGTAGCCCCATATGACTTCTTTGGTGCTGACTGACAGCTCACAGCTGACTTCTGACGGCTTTGAAAAGTTACCAGACCAAACTATGTATCCCTACGCTGAACCATATGATCTGAAAAAATATGTGTTTAGCAGCTGTCACTTTTGACTTTTTAGGTATATACCTAAATGTTGACTGTCAGAAGTCCGCTGTGAGCTGTCAGTCAGCACCAAAGAAGCCACGGGGCTACTGTACTATACCCACTCACTGTACTGTATTATTGGCGTCTGGACACCATTAAATTACCATTCATTCAAGGAGTTGAATAAAATATTTACCGATTCCGGTTCTCCAGTCGAACATTTTAAGGTTCCGGTACTATTTCCGGTTATAGAAAAATCAAAGTTCCTGTTATTTTGGTTTTTTTAGTTCTGATTCTTTTAAATACATCATAACTTTAAAAAAACTGATAAAAGGCTAGATAGAGGGTTTTAAAATATAATTAGTTTAAAGAAGGGAATGAAATACAATTATAAAACACTTAGAAGCTTTAAAAACGATTGTTTTCATTTATTTTATATATTAAACGTGCACTTTCCGAACCGACTGGTTATATCAGAACACGACTTATAAACTAACTTAAATCTTGAACAGACACAGCGACCAGCCCCCAACCGTTTAATCCATCAATGTGAAAGGTGAAACCCACATTTCGACCGTGATAAATGTTTCGGATATTCCAAGAATCGAACTCGGGGACCCTCAGCTCAACAGACAGATACGCTACCGATTGAGCCACAGTCAGTGTAAGGCTTTTAAGGACCAATAAAAAACTTTATGATTACTGTTACCTTTTCCTTGTTTTCTATTCTATATATACATTATTATGCTTCCACGAACTTTTTGAATCTTCACCCTGGCTGGAAGATTCCTTAAGGAACATTTTCTCGAATAAACCAAATAGCCTGAGCTGTAAACGATTTAAAAAAAACTACTAAATGAAAGATTTTGCCCTTTTAGAATTTCTTAAAAATGTGTGGTTTTTGTTTTATGTTTAAAACTCGCCGAATAAAACGTAAACAAAAGCACTAACGCGGGACATTCTATCTTGTCTTGCTGTGACGTCACAGGTAGGCAACTTCCTTTGATGAAGATAAAATGTCACTGACGACAGATCGAGATCTTTTATGAGTTTTGTTCTGGAAAAAAACAAAACAGAACACACAGCTTGCAAATTAATAAACGCAAGATATTACAAATAAAGAGATTATTCAATAGAAAATTATTATTTTGTGAACTGAAGGTGACTAGTGAGAAGTATGTTTTATTGATGTTTATTATTATTATTATTATTATTAGCACCGCGTCTTACTACCCGCTCGGTTTATACGCACTTAGGCTAATGTGTAATGGTAGGGTGATTGTGAGATGAAATGGAGGACCTACAGTTTAACGTGGAATCCGAACCACGGTGGAGGCCTGGCATTCCCCACATTCACAAGATGTCTTGTCAGAGGTGAAGGAAGGGTTTGGTAATCAGATAAATCTGTGCCGGGACCGAGGATTGACCCCGAACCCCCAGCACAGAAGTCTGATAACTTACCCCTAGACCACTAGGTCACCTTATATTGATGTTTATTCAAGTGCCTTAAGGAGTCGAAGTTCATACTCCTGAATGTTATCCTCGTTACCGGGCGAGTGTTAATATCCTACCAAGCTGTGTTTATCTGTTGCGGAGGTAGCGAGATTGGAAGAAGGTTTCCGCGTATAAAAATGTAATCAAGTTTACTACTCGTCTGTTTAATTATGTAGTAGCTGGATATTACTTTTCTCAACAACATCACGAGATGTAATTCTTATCCAACAAGAACAAGGCCGAACCGGTTTGTTTTTATTTTCTCATAGAGATAACTTGGACTCTTAGGAAGATGGGGAATAAATACTTGGAGAGGTTTGAAATGTTGTGCTGGAGAAGACTTGGGAAGATCAGGTGGGCAGACTGGGTGACAAATGAACAAGTCCAAGAATAGTGGGTGAGAAGAGAACCATTTTGGATGTGATTCTTTTGCACGAAGCAACCTGGATCTTACACATCCTTAGGAGGAACTGTCTTCTGCACGACGTCATTGAAGGAAAAAAGAAGGGAAAAGGAGCTTAGGAAGGAGGAGGATTAAAATATGGGACGACTTGAAGGAAAGAAGAAAATTCTGGGAGCTAAAGGAAGAGGCAGGTCTAAGCTCACTGACACAAGGAATGGACCTGTCGTAAGACAGAACACCTGATAACATTAATCCTCTTTAACATTTTTGACCTCTGGCTTATGATGGATCTTTATGGGCTCTTGGGCAAATAAAACGTAAAGGGTTGGTTTTAAGATTATGTCCGTCCGTTTGTCTGTCCATGGGGATACAGCCGAAATGGTTTAATAGATTTTGTTCAAACATGATATGTATGGTCTTTGGTTTAGATTTTAGAGTAATGATGGTTTACTCATGATTTATTTTTGAAAGTTTAATATACTATTATATATTTTAAACGGCTCTAACGATCTTGTCGAAAATTTTTATATTGGGAGTTTTACATAATACTCTACAAATGAATGTATGTTTATCCTTTAAAGTTTGCAGTTTTTTTAATTGCTTTAACTTGTTCAAAATGTATATCTGAAGTTTACATTTCATACGATTTTCAAAATAATATGTTTGGTATTTCCGAGGCAAGCCCTAAGAAGAAGTACTAATTTACTGATGGTCTCTTTTTGAAAATGTGACTGCTAACCACATTAGACTATCTGATAATGTATGTACTATTTTGACGTAACATTAATTTGTATATTATATCCCTACACAATTTTTTTTTTTTTTGTGCGCTGAGCCTTCTGCCCGTCCGGGCTATATTTATATTCAAACTGATGGCCTACAGATGAGGAATATAATTTTGTGAAAGTGCACTCACATTCGTATTAAGAAAGGATGTGGGGGAAAACCACTCACAGCTGGTTCGGGTTGGATTCGAACCTTGACATCCCTGTCACCAGATATCTTGTATCTCGCGATACTGATGACTTTCACCGTGTGACCACTGGCGTGGGGTTACCAGCCTGTGGTGGTTTATTATATTCAGAGCCCTGCTTTTATGGTGAATAAAAAAGCCCAATTTCGTTTTTAAGTTTCCCAAAAGCGGTGAATAAGCGGTGAATTACAAAAATCCTATTTTTGCGACGAAATTATCGAATTAAGACAAAAGCGTTAAAAAAGTGGTTTTTACCAAACTTTCGTGATTAAGGTGACTTTGTTGGGTTAAAACTAGACTTCCAGGACAATGTTTGAAACAGGTAAACTAAACATATTGAAGTGAAAACCAAAAATTACATTTTGTTTGGACAAAACGGTAAAAAACACTAGTCCGCAAAAAAATGTGCTGTCAACTTATTAAAAAAGTAAGATTTAGCGGCAGCTGGTCCGGGAAAAGTATGTACAAGTCACAAAGACAAAATATTACACAAAAATCATCTTGTTACTTCACAAAAATTGTGACTATATTTTTAAATCTCAATTTAGGCTAGAAAAATACAAAATAACTACTCAACATCACCAAACTGCAACATGCAGCTGGTAACAATGTTATCCACTTTCATTGTGGTTCTGCGGTCTGTTACTACTAAACTATACCTAGAAAAATATCGTTCTGAATCTGCATTTGAAATCGGCAGCCACAACGCTTGCAAACACTTTGTTGCGAAGTCACTGAACATACTGTCTGTCTTCGGCCCTAGCAGCACATTCTCAATTTTTAAACTTTCGATGCCATCACTCTCTTCCATCAAAACTTTCAATTTTTATTTTTCAATATCCCAAAATATTAGCGCGAATGCCGAAAATCGCGACTAAATCGCGAATATCGCGCTAAAACGCCGATTTCGCGAATTATCGCGACAATTCTGAGCATATATTTGCAATCAGGGTAACCTGAAATGTGAACATCTGAAAGAAAAAATGCCATATCTAACATTTGCGAACTATCGCGAACTCCACAAACGCAGGGCTCTGATTATATTATATATCTTAAGGTAGATTTAATGTTTAAGATATTTGTCAAACATTTGCTTTTGATAAACTTAGAATATCAACAAGTCTTAAACCCGGACGATGTCCTGATGTGCGTCCCATCCATCCGTAGCTGGCCATGTCGGCCGGTTAGTGCGGCCCTCACCATCTGAAGGAAAGCACATGTCCTGAGGAAGTCCTAAAAGTGCGTTTGTTTCCCCGTTGCTTTCCGCACATTTGATATGTTGCGAGGGATATATCAGAATCCATGATGTATCGATCAAATTATATCGATATATTGGTTGTTTCCGATATATTAAACTGTACTAGAACGGCGTTATTAAGATCGCCGATATGTGATGCTAGTCCTGGCAGTTTTTCACTTAACAAAGTTGTATTTAGTTGTTGTAAAATTAATAGCCGACAAGTTTTTTTAAAAATCGGAATATATTGATTCAGTTAGTAAAAATAAAGATAAAACTTTTCACAAGCCTTATATCGATATCATTGTTTTTGGTTGATACATCGATAGTTTTTTATCGGTATATTGGTGCCATTTTTACTCGTACTCCTACGTCAAGTCATGTTATCAGTGGCTGTCACTTTTGATGGATAATCTCAAAGTGATTTCAATTGTTACTGTAAAGAATGTGTTTGTATATTCTATGAAAATTGGAATGTACCTTAGTCCGAGTACGGCGGACGACCTGGCCGAACCAGACGTCTGGTGACGTCACGACCGCGACGCTGGTCGCCTCTAGGAATGTCCGCCGACCTGTCTTGTCCGTCGTCTTGCCACTCTGCTAAATATAGCGAGGAGTGCCTCGGTGAGACATTCCGCGACATCGCCGAGTGCAGGAGGAGTGGAGGTGGTGTGGCCCGCGGACTTCCGCGATGCGCAACAAAAAACAAAACAACGGGTACGAAGGAAATTATCCTTATAAGTAAGTATTAGTCCGGTCAAAAAAAACTATGCCATTTTTACAACAGCTTTTCGGCTAGACAGCTGATAGCGACCGCATATTACTACCCGTTTGGGTTGTACGCCTATGTATTAATTTCACTATCGCTTTAGGGATTAAATAAGGTTTTTGATGGAGAGGAAGTGCACATGCATTTACGTGGAAGGGGAGTGGAAAACCACTCAGTGCACCGGACCGGGATTTAACCCTGATCTCCCAGTCTTTGTCAATCTAGTCCAACACAAGAGTAGCGCGTTGGACCACGCGGGTCTTAAACTAGTCGTATAAAAAGACCTCATGGTGTCAGCCTCCATTCGAGCCGTACCGACCGTTTGTCTGCCGTATGTTGACGAAGATAGTGCCAACTTCTTACGTATTGAGCCCAACGAATCCCCCTGCCGTTAAGGTGGGTTGAAGTGATTTTGAAATGTTTGTGGGGAAACTTTTTTTTTCTTGTAATAAAATATTGTTCCATTGAATACATATTTTAATTTTCTTCACGTGGTGATATCAACAGTTGTTGAATATCTGTCATTAGCATAGCAGTATTAGATGAGAAACTTTTTAAATGAAGAGAAGAAGTTGTCATTAAATTCCAGGAAACCCTTAACATATATTTAACAACTGTTGATATGACCATGTGAAGAAAATAAAACTATATGTTTCTACCGAAGCAATATTTGATTTATTTTGGGCAAAACATAATGTTTTGCCATAAAAACTGAAAAAAATCGCTACGCTTAACTCGCGTTCCATACTCTCTCACCATAATCTCAGTTTTCTAGACCGAAGCTTATACTTCTTTATTCAAGTAGCTCCTCATTTGTCCTCACAAGGCTGACTTGACCCCGTTCCAGACCCACCGCTTCACAGAAAATCTGAAAGAGCCACGGATCGAACCCAACACCTTTGTATATGTAGCCAGGAACTCTTGAACTTTTGACCATGTTGATATACGATTACTGAAAGTCAGTGGTATGCGTACCCCAGTTTGGGTAACACTTGGCCTCCTTCCACCTCACCTCACCTCAAACTCACAAAGCAGCTCTCCCCACCTCAATAAACATTTATCTTTATGAAAGTGGGTACTCTGGTTGATCTGTGTCTATGTTTTATGTAAGGGTTCTGTCTGGTCTATTAGCCACTAATTACTAATATATTTACACACACACCAGGGTCTGGGCGAGAGCATGTACTCAACCCCCTTCCCCGGGATAGAAGTCTCCAGACTCAACCAGAGACTTGTTAATCAAGTTAATGTCCCTGTTCCTGTTTAGTCGCCTTGGCGGATCATCTGCCTCAACGCCCCCCTTCCCAAACCCAGCGACCCTCCTTAACGAGTCCGTTACAAGCCCGTGTTTATAAAATTCAATAATATCTTAAACAAAGGTGTATAAACTTTTTGTTTTTCATTAAAACAATTTATTATGTTTAACGCCGTGGTTGTTTTTTTTTCCGCCGCGTATTACTACCCGACCGGCTATTGCTTTTTAACCCCTGGCTAGCACACATACACTCCATTCACGATAGGAATTACTCTCTGAAAGGTCTTTTTTCCTACCAATATCCTACTATATAATGGATTTCTGATAGGGGAAAAGGCCTTTCAGAAAACAATTCCTACGCTGAACGGATTATACCCCCTTTTCCCCAAGGTGGATCGAGCACTGCTACCTTGCAGTATCCCCTCTCCTCCGGCCCCTCCAACGATAGGACGAACACACAACTATTCTCTATGATCCTGCACATAATTATATAGAGTTGAAAACTTGGTTTAAAATTTGACATTTTCCACTCTGAGAAGTCAAAAAACTCATTAATATTGATCACTAAAATACATATTCCCTGGAAACGAAAGTGTGGAGCGTAAAAATTGATCTTTAAGAATGGAATGATGTCATTTAATAACACATTTGATTGTTCTTTGCATTTTCCTCTTCTCTTGTTTGTTCTCCTACTGTCTGAAAACTCCACCCACTTGGTTTCTGATGTTTGTGAATTTCTGCTCTACCTTTTTTTTACCGTCTTGACGTTGCCTACTTTTTAATTTATCTACGTTTTATTCGGAGAGTTTTTAATGTATACCATTGAAACAAAAAATACAAATTCTTAAATTATTCTAAAAATTGTCCTACATTGTCACAATTTAAGCAGTTTTTTTAATCATCTACAGCTCAGGACGTATTTGGTATAGTCTCGACAATATCCAGTAGGAGTTTTACTGCCAGGATGTAGATTAAAAAGGAAGTATCTGTATCTATAGTTAAGAAAAAATAAAACGGTAGTTTTGAATTCCAGATCAATGTTGTCCGAGCGCAAATAGTAGATTGGGTGTGTATACTCGTCATAGGAAGAGGGTAAGTGCTATAAGCAGGTTAACAAGAATCCCCGCGCGGTTAACTGCCCATTCTCTTCCGTCTCTTTCTATTTCGTACATCGGGGTCTAAGTGTGGCAGTGCTTATAGTGTGTTACGTGCGTTAAAGGCTAAGATGCAACCCGCTTCGCAGAATATAACTCGCATTACTTTCCATTCCACCGCAGCCAACAAACCATCTCGGTGGTGTAGTGGTAGTTCACCTGGCTACGGATCATAAAGGTCCTGGGTTAGATTCTCGGCTGATACTTTGGGTTTTTTTTTATCCTAAGAGGAATTATACCAGTGGTCTCCAGGGGTTGGTAAATTAGGCTTAAGTTATATTTAAGACTCCCTCTGGCCCACACCTCCATATTCACACCGCCGGTACTTGTAGACAACCTCCATAGGTGTACCCTGGGAAATGCTCTGGGCCACCAGAGTGCCTAATTATTATACTATAAAGCCACACGGCTGACTCACTCACTGACATTAATGTTCACCTACTTCCAGATGAGCTAGAAACTTTAAACTTGACAATGTATAACTTTTAACCTGTGACCGACGGGAAAATTCCGAAATGTTAAGTTAGTGCGGACCTTTCTTTGGGGGTATCTTGCTAAACGGTAAGACCTATAAAAAAAAACGGCTCTGGAATTTCATTAGTTTACATCCACTGTCAAAGAAACCCCACTGGGGGTTTGGGGGGCGGATCCCCTAACGATCAAAGCGAGTAGTCTACATACAGGCGACCGAACTGGATGCCACGCACCTCCCGGTCTATAATGCCATACGCGATCCGTAAGACCTTGACCTTGGCTCGTTATTTCCATAGCACGAGAGGCTCAGCTGCCGGTGTAGGAGGACCCTCTTGGTCCTCTCATTGATCGCTGGGGTGCACTGACGTCACTGCGCTCTCGGGACAATAGTGGGGGGAAGGGGTAGCTGCCGCCCGCCCACTAATCCTCACTTGTCCGGACGGAGTGTCCTTAAGAGTCCTGCTGCAGTGGGAGGATCGAGCCAGCGGTTCTAGTATCCTCATGGGAGGGGAGATCTGTCCGAACATTATTACCTCGGCAGGTAGCATGTCTGCCTACTGGGAAAGAGGGGTCTTTGGTTCATTTCGTGGTTTGACCACCAAAAGAACTTTTAAAATAAGGCTTTTCTTTTCACAATAATGAATATAGTCTGTGTTTTTTTTTCACGTATCATTATTCCTTTGGGTTATACGTATATATTAGTCCCGCTAAAGTGATAGGGATAAAGGCCGATTCACACAAAACTAAGCTAATATTTGCTCTGCCAACTGTTTAGAAAAATAGCGGCCCATTTATTTAAATGTGTTGGTTCACACAGAAAGCTAGGCTAAGCTATGCTTCGCTACGTCGCACTGTTTTTTCAGATTGCTGGCCGGGCAACTTTTCCATCTCCCATCTTGAGCCATCTTACGTTGCGCATGCGCATAACGTAACTTGGGCTCCGTGTTAAAAAAGACACGGTGCTGGTTTGGGGAAAATAACCAAAGAAGTGTAGAAGTTTTGTTTCGCGTGTATTTAAGTAATATTATATTTAGGTTTTATATTTAATAAATGTCTTTATATTAAAATGGAAGCGTTAATTGAACAAGTCAAACCTCCACCTCCTGAATTTTCTTCATTTTGCAAAACAACTGTTAAAAGCAGCATCTTTTCTTCCTCAATACTATCATCTGAGCTCAAACGGATATTTTAGAGAACGCCATCATAACTAAACTTCACTGGAGCAGACCAGAAAGAAACAACACTAAACTCTGGAGGGACCGGACCATTGCTTGGTTTAGCAATGAGTATGAAACCAAATGGATAAACTATTAGCACAGCACAGCTTAGCATTCTGTGTGTATCGGTCTTTAGGAAGGTTGAATTTAAAGGAAGTGTTCCCGCATTTTCGTCTAGGGAGAGTTTAAAACCAGCTAATAAAAACCACGCTCAGTACACCAGACTGGAGGAAAAACCAGCAATATGGATCCGTGGTTAGATATCACACGTGATGCGGATTATCTTTATAGGGAGCTGTGCTGACTAAAAAATGTTTGAATCGTGGAGAATTCTATATTATTCCGTGATTTTAACGAAAATACTGTTTCTTATGACGGACTAATGCCCTGACATTGCGTAAGTATACAATATTCAGATGTAAATGATTGAAATAATAATAAAAAATCTGTTCATGTTCCTGTTGGTTGCTCAACTCTACAGTTGCTTGATGCCTTAGTTTACTGTAACAGTCTCGTGTTCATGTTCCTGTTGGTTGCTCAACTCTACAGTTGCTTGATGTCTTAGTTTACTGTAACAGTCTCGTGTTCATGTTCCTGTTGGTTGCTCAACTCTACAGTTGCTTGATGTCTTAGTTTACTGTAACAGTCTCGTGTTCATGTCCATGTTGGTTGCTCAACTCTACAGTTGCTTGATGTCTTAGTTTACTGTAGCAGTCTCGTGTTCATGTTCCTGTTGGTTGCTCAACTCTACAGTGGCTTGATGTCTTAGTTTACTGTAACAGTCTCGTGTTCATGTTCCTGTTGGTTGCTCAACTCTACAGTTGCGGGATGTCTTAGTTTACTGTAGCAGTCTCGTGTTCATGTTCCTGTTGGTTGCTCAACTCTACAGTTGCTTGATGTGGTTCGGATTCCACGTTAAACTGTAGGTCCTTCATTTCATCTCACAATCACTCTACCATTACACATTAGCGTAAGTGCGTATAACCCGAACGGGTAGTAAGACGTGGTGCTAATAATAATAATAATAATAATAATAACAACAAAATTAAATCGAGCACGTGACTGAACGTCACTTCCGTTTGGTTTGTCGGGGAAGAGGTCAGGATGTAAATCCCAACTGAGGTTACTAGGGGTGATTTTTTCCTGAACGGCTACTTCCTTATTTCTCCGCGCGAATAAAGGTAGATTTCCTTTAAATTATACCTACTCCACAAGTGTAATTGAATGTGGATATCCCGGACGGGTAGTAAGATTCAGTACGAATAATTTATAAGCTAGGATATGAACGCTCGTGGGCTATCAATGTATCGCGAATGTCTCAAAAAGACAAATATTTGGTTCAAACCCTGTCAAAAAGTTTGAAACCACTGGTATAGTAATATTTTGGTACGATAAAATGCCTTCCAAAATAGACTTCCTGCATAGATCATGGTACAGCTGAAAGGCAAAAAAACTCGTGGACCCGCATCGGTGGGCTAATGGCTGTAGGCATCATTCTCGTGTTATACTGGCCTGCTGAAGACTGAAAGATCAGGGTTCCAATCCCAGTCGCGGTGATTTATATAGTGCTTGTCCTAATTTTTGTAAAATTTACTTTGCCAGTTATTTCGTGATAGTTGTCTATATTGTTTGCACTTAAGCTTCTCTACCGAGTTAAGTAGGAAAACATCACCCTTACGAATGGGTCCATTGTAAAGTGAACACTTAAGTGCTCTCATTTTCAAGTTTCAATAAACGTCAGCTCGGTACTCACAGGCTGACTTGCTGAGAGATGTAAATTATAGACACTTGTCCAAACAACTACTACTCTTTCTCGTGGCTAGTAAATTCACACACACGAAAAAACGGGAGCACTGCCAATTTTTTTTTAACTCCTTAAAGTATTTATATTTTTTTGAGATAGGGTTTTCTATTGTTTTTTGGCTATTTATACAATTTAAATTTTGTATTATTTTATTTTTTAAACTTGTTATCATCTTTATTTATTTATAATATATATATATATATATATATATAT
>CABFOW010003706.1:0-13369 GCA_902141385.1 Timema californicum | reverse complement strand
CGAGATAAAGAGTGTTGTTAGTCACCGCGAGATAAAGAGTGTTGTTAGTCACCGCGAGATAAAGAGTGTTGTTAGTCACCGCGAGATAAAGGGTGTTGTTAGTCACCGCGAGATAGTGTTGTTAGTCACCGCGAGATAAAGAGTATTGTTAGTCACCGCGAGATAAAGAGTATTGTTAGTCACCGCGAGATAAAGAGTGTTGTTAGTCACCGCGAGATAAAGAGCGTTGTTAGTCACCGCGAGATAAAGAGCGTTGTTAGTCACCGCGAGATAAAGAGTGTTGTTAGTCACCGCGAGATAAAGAGTGTTGTTAGTCACCGCGAGATAAAGAGTGTTGTTAGTCACCGCGAGATAAAGAGTGTTGTTAGTCACCGCGAGATAAAGAGTGTTGTTAGTCACCGCGAGATAAAGAGTGTTGTTAGTCACTGCGAGATAGTGTTGTTAGTCACCGCGAGATAAAGGGTGTTTAACTTCACTATACATTATATTTTAAAGAACATTAAAACACCTTTAATCATCTCCATCTCTCTCTCTCTCTCTCTCTTAAGCGATAGAGCGTTCCTTCTTACGAACTCGCTCCCTCATTAGTTACACTTTTTATGGTTAGCTGAAAGGTCACTCCACTTAACCTTCGTAGGCTACATTTTTATCACTCCTTTATACACTTCTTTTTGTTATATATTCCTCGAATTCTCTTAGTCTCGCAAGTGAAGAGCTGGTTTGCTGGTCTACGATGGGGGAAGGGGGGTATTAATGTCACCCTCTTGGCATTGTTCGCCGGGGATAATTACACGACCTCCTCTTAGCAAGAAATTATTCTCGTTCCCTTCACCAACCTCATCTTTAAAATAAAAAAAGAGCTCCTTTTTGGTCTGTGTGACGTCAGCGCATAGATCCACCCCACCCCTCTTTCTCTTTGATAGGGACAAGAAATAGGGTTTGTGTGTTTATGGCCTTGCGCGCATTTATTACCTCCCACACTTACCTTATTAGTTATTACCCATCTAATTCACTACCCGGCCGAGGTATCTGATTTGGTTTCATTTGTGCCCGCTAACATTGTGGTTTTCTTTGGTGGCTTTTTGCCCTTCGTTTTTACCGCATAGATCAAACAATGAGATAACACAGTCGTATTCACGATACGTGTAGCGGGGTTTCCACGTATCTGGAAAAAAAATTACAAGAAGGTTTGGCTTATGGAAATAAGAAACGTAAAATCCAGGGAATTTTACAAACACGCATAAATATTATTCAGTAATATTTGTGAATTTTAGGCAATCCGAAATCGAGTTATATATATCGACCGAGCGACCGCCGCCTGCTGGCGAAGGTAGCGCAAAACATCTGTGGATATAGGACGTCATGTTATCAACACAACACCACTCTTGCCGTTTATATCGGTTTTCTAGACCGTAATCGTGACATTTTTATCCAGGTAGCTCCTAATTTGTCTTCACGTGGCTGAATTGACCCCGTTCCGCTTCACAGAAAGAACCCGGGACCTCTGTGCCTGTAGCCAGGAGCTCTGACCACTAGACCATACAGGCGGCCAATCATTAACTGTATACACTTGACAGTAATTAACTCAAGCATATGTGATTATAACATATTACTACGCGGTATTGTCCGGCCCTCTTGTCGTTAGGGGATGAACAATTCATCTCTTGCGTTTATCTAGTGAAGTTGACTTGCGATCAGCCAATCAGAAACGAATGTTGGTGCACTGCTGCATTCCACTAAAACAATCGGTTATTTGGTCTTGGGTAACAACTCGCGAAAATAAATACTAAAAGGTTTTGCATTTTAAATTATTTAGTAGGAGTGATTTTATTTAAATATTATACATATATTAATTTGACCCTATTTTACTAAAAAATGTAATTCAAACATGTTTTTGATGACGGAGTCATGTTGTTTTGAATTACATCCCCCCGACATTAAATTGTAGACAGTCCTTGCAGGAAACAAACCCAACACGTGTTTCGCGAGTGTGCTACCGGATTGTAGGCGAGCCCACCAGGACGTGACACGCGCGGAACTAGGCCGCGCCGGGTCGTGCCGAGGCCCGTTTCTTGGTGTCTCGCCGCCGTCATCTTGTTGTTTGTCTTGGAGCGGAGAGGATTCAGTCCCGCCGCGCCGGAGCGAGGATAATGGATTACATGACAACTCCACCTGCTCCCGGGAGTAAAATAAGGAACCTCTGGTTTATGGAATTATGCTCTGGCTCGCTATAGCCCGCACCTTGTCATGCGCGCTCGTGTGAATAGACCTACTCCTAATAACAAAGGTTTTAATTTATTTGAGGTATTTAACATGCGCTTTCTGAACCAACTGCATATTATATCAGAACACGACTTATACATATACAGTAGGTCCATGGCTTGTTTGGTCCTGACTGACGGCTTTGAAAAGTTACCATAACAAATTATGTATCCCTACGCCGAACCATATTATCTGCAAAAACATGTGTTTAGTAGCTTTCACTTTTGACAGTCAAAATTTAGGTATATACCTAGTTGTTGACTGTCAGAACTGTCAGTCAACACCAAAGAAGCCACGGGGCTACTGTACTTAACTTAAACCTATAACAGACACAACCCCTTCATCTTACTCTATTATAAATGTCGGCACTGCAGTGAATCGATCCCGAAACCCCTTGCTCAGTAGAGAGACACGCTACCCACTGAGCCAAGATATCAAGAGTGCCAGATTCCAATTGGAAAATAAATTTGTGCGTGGTTTTACTTGGCGGCTTAGTAATAGTGTTAAAAAGTTTGGGCAGTATTTCATTTACCCCGATTTATGTTCTATTTACTACTAACCTACAAACTTCAGTTCACTTTTCCTAGGAATAACCTTACTTGATAGATCAAACGTTACTATATCTGCTTCCACGTGTCCATACGTTACTAGATCTGCTTCCACGTGTCCATACGTTTCTAGATATACTTCCACGTGTCCATACTTTTCTAGATCTACTTCCACGTGCCCGTACGTTTCTAGATCTGCTTCCACGTGTCCATACGTTTCTATATCTGCTTCCACGTGTCCGTACGTTCCTAGATCTGCTTCCACGTGTCCATACGTTTCTACATCTGCTTCCACGTGTCCATACGTTTCTAGATCTGCTTCCACGTGTCCATACGTTAATTTATGTAATTTGCAGTTGTCACTTTCTATCATAGAAATTGTAGACCTAAAAAAATAATACAAAATTTCTAAAAGTCTCTTCTTAAGAAAATTGGGCTGTAAACTTTTTTCTTTCTCGCTGAACTGTGCGTTTTGAATTTTTCCCAGGTTTGTATTATTTTTGTTCTGTCTCTTCAGTTTTGAATCTTCCTGCGGTGGAAAGGTAGGAGAAGTGAGGGAGGGGGTCGGGTGTCAGCTGTAATTAATTGCTCATCCCTTCCCCCCCCCTCTCACCGGTCCCTCCGGTTGTATGTTACATAATTTTAATGAGACGTCACTTCTTCTTCTTTCTAAAGTCTTCATCGCACAAAGCTTCCTATTCTTGACCGTGTTGCTGTTTTACCCGATTCTCGTCTTTAGATTTTTACACTCTGTCACCTCCCTTTCACTCTTTTTCACTCCCTTTGAACTTTAAAAAAAACTGTTGAACCTCGGTGCTCGCCTCAGGACACGATGTTCATGGGTTCAAACCCACTCGAGGTTGACGGATTTTTCTTGAGTGATAAAAATCCGTAGCACAACTTCCCTCGGAGGGGAAGTAAAGCCGTCGGTCCTCATGTCTATTGCGGCCTGTTAAAGAGCTCTGGAAGGGGTGTGTGTGTGTGTGTGTGTGTGTGTGTGTGTGTGTGTGTGTGAATACCTTTCCCAGCAAATTTGGTAGGCCCTTTTGCTCTTGCTCATAGTCGTTTCATAAAGTGCACGTTAAATACCTCTAATAAAAAAATTAAATAAATAAACTTAGTTTGAAGAGTAATCTTTGAAAATAACGCTACACATTTGTAAAAGATTCAAACAAATACTGGGTGCATTGAGGCGGATATCTATGATTACGGATACAGCCGTATCTGTAATAATCGTTGAATCACACTTAATAGGATACAAGTATCGAACCTTGAACCTTCTGGTTTAGTTCGTCAACGTTATCTACCAGCGAAATACTCAGGAATCGTCTCCTTCCTTATTTGGGGTCAGTCTTCACTTATAGTTGAAGGCAGAGTCTGTGATGGACGTGATGACCTTGAAATTAATATGATGTGGCGTCAAACCTAAAAAAACGTGTTTTATTCTGTGTCTGTATATTTGTCTACTAGCAATCCCTCACGACGCTGTCCGTGACCCGCTGTAGTATAAGAATTATATGACCCCCCTCTGCCCCCACATGGTGCCCGATTTAATTTTGAAACGTTATCTCTGAAACGTAATTCTAAACCAGATAAAAAAATAAATATTTTCTTCAAAAATTTGTTAAAAATAGTATAATTAAAAAGCTAGTTAAAAATTTAAAAATCTGGCTTCAGGTACATTCGGACCCCCTTCCGTCCACCTATATTAACACGTGTCGCAGATTTGGCTGGGCATCGCACACAAACACACACTTCCTTTTATTACTATAACCAGCCTCGGTGGCGTAGTTGGCTAACGCGCTTGTCGTGTTGAGCTCGACTGCTGAGGACGGGGAGATCGAGGTTCGAATCTCGGTCGGGTGAACTGGGGGTGGTTTTTCCTAAATGGTTTTCCACTCTCACTCCACGAAAATGCGGGTTCACTTCCTCTAATTAAACCTTCCCAATTCCTAATCCATTTGAGTAATTAGTACTTAAAGCGTATAACCCGAACGGGTAGTAAGACGTGGTGCTAAATATTATTATTATTATTATTATAGATACCTGGGTCTACAACCTAAACGTTTTTATGGATTTTGTTCAAACTTGATATTTAGATGTTATAACATGGCCATACCTCGGTACTTTTTTTCACCGAAAGCTCACTTGAAGGCTGATATTGGAACATTTAAAATGGTTTCAAAAAATGTCTCTTAACGATTTAGTTTTGAATGGGTTATCCGTGGAGCACTTTTACATGATATATATATATATATATATATAATTTTTTTAGCACTGCGTCTCACTATCTGTTCGGCTTATACGCTTAAGTACTAACTAAGCTAATGAGCTAAGAATTGGGATGGTTGAATTTAGAGCAAGTGAATCTGCATTTACGTGGATGGAGAGGGGAAAACCACTTAGAAACCCCTCAGTTTTTCTGAACGAGATTCGAACCTTGATCTCCCCGTTCTCTTCAGTCTAGCTGAACACTAAACTAGCGCGTTAGCTAACTACGCTACCGAGGCGGGTCACTTTACACAATAAGTAAGAATGTATGTTGGTTTTTCTACACACACAAATGTATGTATGTTTACAAATGCCTTAGTGACCTGGCGGTCTAGGGGTAAGGTGTCAGACTTCTATGCTGGCGGCCGGGGTTCAATCCTCTGTCCCGGCAAAGATTTATCTGATTACCAAACCCTTCCTTCACCTCTGACAAGACATCTTGTGAATGTGAGGAGTGTCAGGCCTCCACCGTGGTTCGGATCCCACGTTAAACTGTAGGTCCTCCATTTCATCTCACAATCACCCTACCATTACACATTAGCGTAAGTGCTTATAACCCGAACGGGTAGTAAGACGCGGTGCTAATAATAATAATGTCTGATTTTTGAAACTTTGTTACAAACTAAAATAGACTCTTAAAGTGTGTACAGTTTTTTTTATTTAGTTTAGTTTTTTTTTACTGTTTTCTGTTCGTCCGATTCCGGCAATCTCTTTGGGTACTTCATCACTGTCTCTTAAAGAGTCAGTATTCTTCTTCCTCTTTTATTTTATCTTTTGTCTTTATTCTTCATATTCTCTATTCTGTTAAGTTTGGTGGAAAACCCTTTCTTGGAGGCCTTATTTCGTACCAGAATCCGACTTGATAGATATATTTTGGTAAGATAAAGGGCCTTCCATAACGGGTTTTCCACCGAACTAACTGTTAGGATGTATGTATATGCGGGGGATCCCCTCCTGGGCTGTTTCCGTTCGCTACGAATAACTCCCCAGGTCGATTTATCTTCCTGTCCGTCGCTTCTTCCCTCTCTGTTCCTTTATTTGCTATTTTTAATTGGTTCTCTGTTTCGTTCGATATTCCGTTTAATATATTCTCCCAGCTAGTAAAAAAAAGGCGGCGATCGCTAAGTGCGGGCCCATGATTTAAAACTTGCTTAATCCACTCTTGAGAGAAACCAAAATGGTTGGGTTTTAAAAAAAAGGATTAATAAAGGATTTAGTGATGATTGCAAATAGCGATTTGTTAAAAAGATATTTTTTTAAAGTTAACTACCTATTAATTATTTTTCTTTGGCAAAATGAGAAGGGAGTGGGGTATTTAAAGTTTATTTTGAAGCTACGACATACGACAACCTTGACATATAGGACAGAATCGTCGTTTAAAAGGTGAGGCTCACTTTAAATAGCTTATAAAATAATAATATTTTTTTAAACAAGGCGTGCACTTCTCATAGCTTCTAGGGTGAACCATTTTTTCCAACTGATTTTAAAATTTTGAGGAGGATGACCACGATTTGAAACATGCATTAGATCAAATATGAATGAGAAACTATTATTATTACTATTAGCACCGCGTCTTACTACCCGTTCGGGCTATACGCACTTACGCTAATGTGTAATGGTAGGGTGATTGTGAGATGAAATGAAGGACCTACAGTTTAACGTGGGATCCGAACCACGGTGGAGGCCTGGCATTCCTCACAATCACAAGTTGTGATTAATACACGTCTTGTCAGAGGTGAAGGAAGGGTTTGGTAATCAGATAAATCTTTGCCGGGACCGAGGATTGAACCCCGGCCGCCAGCATAGAAGTCTGACACCTTACCCCTAGACCACCAGGTCACCCCCAGATATATTTAGCACCGCGTTTTAGTACCGTTAAATGCATTGAGCCTTTTATACATTATAATTAGTAAATATCACCCCTCGGAATGGAATTGGGGCCCTTTATACTCGTGGCTGACTGCTCTGCCCGCTTAGCTACAGAACAAGACACGACCATTATTATTATTATTGTTTATTTAGTGAGATTTCACGGATATATTTTGGCGATAATAAATACATTGAAATAATTATTTATGTTACAGTTTATAAAAACATCTGAAAATTATATATTTCCTTATTTAAAATATAAACCTAGAATTGCACTTGCCTCGTGGCTTACTACCCGTGTATTTTCATTTATATGGTAGGAGTAAGGAGAGTATAATTTAGAGGACGTGAACCCGCATTTGTGTGGTGAGAGAGTAGAAAACGCCTGGCCGGGACTCGAATCCTGACTGGAGAGCCAGATGACGGTCGCCTTAGTTTGTGTGTCCACCGGTGTTGGTTATCTCGGCCCCGTAAACGGACTATAGAATTGCTGATTTAAGGCGGTTACTTGCTTTTATTTCCAAGAGGCGGCGAGTATCCCCTGCGCATTACTTGACTAATACTACACGCCATACAAGTGTTAATTAAACTGGACTTTGAACTTGATTAGTGTCATATAATGCCCCTTATTCCCTACTATAACCCCTAACTGAGGGGGGTTAATGTCTCAATTCGTGTGAGGGTCCTAACGAGCCCTTTCTTTGGAGGTCGTCATATCGTCCTTTTCATTAATCGTTCCAGCCTCTGATGTTGCATTGATTAAAATATAATGCGAGCTCCATTCTGGTCAGTTTGGCAAACTTTCTTCCTGATTTGATATCTGCTTTTAGGAGATTAATTAAAACACGCCGATTTGTAGAGCAGAACTTAACTTACTTTATAACATTAGGAACTCGTAAGTTCACTGCCGCACTTATCAAAATTACACCATCTATCTCGAGCTTGTTCTATCCAGTCCACCTCATTACACCCTATCCCTATCTCGAGCTAGTTTTATCCAGTCCACCTCATTACACCCTATCCCTATCTTCAGCTAGTTCTCTCCAGTCCAGCTCATTACACTCTATCCCTATCTCGAGCTAGTTCTACCCAGTCCACCTCATTACACCCTAACCCTATATCGAGCTAGTTCTACCCAGTCTACCTCATTACACGGGCTCTTAAGACGTCTGGTTCGAGCTGTATTACCTACCAATTTTGGTTGTCAGGGAGGGACGGTGTAGATGGGCTTTTTTTTAAACCTAGTATTAAATAGGATTAAATAAAAATAAGTACTATGTAAAGTGTTTTCATACGATTTAAAATCACATTTTACTTTTCACAGCTTCTTGTGTTTCTTTATAAAATATTTATCAATGCAGGATGAATCCAACTGTTTTCCCCCCCGAGCTCGGTTGGAGTAACAAACCTCTAGATGTGGTGAAGTGAAGTGAAGTGAGAGTCTTCTGGTACTTTGATCTCGTCCGTCGGGCCTGTACTGGTACTGTATGTTTTATTCATACAGCGCTTCTGTATCGGAGCAGCAAGGAGTCGTCGCTACGGTCCGATTTTCATAGGAACTCTCTTGTCTGACGGATAAGATCTACTTTCACGTATTAATACGTCAATTCATGGGATCTACATCTGTCACTTTTGCAAAATATTATTAATATCTATAAAATAACAATAATATGGTAACATGCCATCATTGTTGACTGCAAAACAAATATGTTTGTATGTTCTTCACGTTTCTTTATATGAAAATTGGACTGTATCCTTTCTCTGTGGTTATGGCGTTTATAAGGGATTAAAATTAAACTTGGAGTTTATGTTCTGGTAACATTTTCTAAAATGGAATAAATAGGGTTTTGCGCGGAACTCCACAACGTTCTAATTACATAGAAATCTGTTTAACTTTACCGAGACTCAAAAAAAAAAGCACCGTGTCCTAATACCCTTTTGGGTTATACGCTTGTGTACTAAAATTACGCTAATGGTTCTAGAACTTAAGGAGGTTGATTGGAAGTGTTGTACCCACAGTTGCGTGGAGGGAGGGTGGAAAACAATTTTAGGGAAAACCAACCTCGGTACACCCGACCGAGATTCGAACCTCGATCTCCCCGTCATCGGCAGTCTAGTCTACTACGAGAGTAGCGCGTCAGACCACGCGGACACCGAAGTGGTTTGTTTTTTCGTGTTGGATGGAAATAACCGTCAGTTAAGGTCCGTATTTTCTCACTTTCTAAGACACAATTTTTTTTTTGGGCAAAATGAGTCTAATATTGCTTCAATAGATACATTTGGTTTAATTTTCAGCGTATTTTAATCTCGAAATTTCTCTAATCTTAGTCACGAACATTTTGGCATTTGATGAGAAACTTGTTTTAAATTAAGAAAGAAAACAACTGAAACTATCTTTAATTATTTTATAAAGTTCTGTTATAACCCTAATTTAAAAAATACTTTATTTTGTTTTGGAAGAATGCTATAATTATGTTTCTAAACGTATATTTTTATTTCACAATAATTGTGATATGTTTAGTAAAATGTCCTTGGTAATGTGTTAGTATCACAATCTCATTATTTTTTAATTATATAACTTAAAATGATAGGTATTTAATATTACAAGAAGAAGCGTGTTGATGCTATCTTCAAACTTAATCTAGGCGTGATCCATATTTTTAATAAGAAACACTTATTAATATAAATAACATGTCATGATGTTTGCTACGCGTCTCTGCGCGAATTCTAGCAGCCTCTTTAAATGCATAATATTTATCCTACTGACTACATTTATCTCGATAACAATGCCGGTCACACGTAACTTGTCGGTGTTGGGTGTAGTTTTAATGAATGATAAGACAAATTGCAATGGAGTGAAAATGGAAAAGTGGACAATCGGTTTTACTGTCCTACCTAAATAATTCTTACGGTTTATTTGTCCGAGTCTCTGAATATTGGGATCAGTTAAACTGTCCTACCCCGCCGATTATTGTCGGCTCAACTGTCCTACCCCTCTGATTAATGTCTGCTCAACTGTCCTACCCCTCTGATTATCGTCGGCTCAACTGTCCTATCCCACTGATTATTGTCGGCTCAACTGTCCTACCCCGCCGATTATCGTCGGCTCAACTGTCATACCCTGCCGATTATCGTCGGCTCAACTGTCCTATCCCACTGATTATTGTCGGCTCAACTGTCCTACCCTGCCGATTATCGTCGGCTCAACTGTCCTACCCCGCCGATTATCGTCGGCTCAACTGTCCTACCCCGCCGATTATTGTCAGCTCAACTTTCCTACCCCGCCGATTATCGTCGGCTCAACTGTCATACCCTGCCGATTATCGTTGGCTCAACTGTCCTACCCTGCCGATTATCGTCGGCTCAACTGTCATACCCTGCCGATTATCGTCGGCTCAACTGTCATACCCCGCCGATTATCGTCGGCTCAACTGTCATACCCCGCCGATTATCGTCGGCTCAACTGTCCTACCCCGCCGATTATTGTCAGCTCAACTGTCCTACCCCTCCGATTATTTTCGGCTCAACTGTCCTACCCTGCTGATTATTGTTAGCTCAACTGTCCTACCCTGCTGATTATCGTCGGCTCAACTGTCTTACCCCACTGATTATCGTCGGCTCAACTGTCTTACCCCACTGATTATCGTCGGCTCAACTGTCATACCCCTCTGATTATCGTCTGCTCAACTGTCCTACCCCTCTGATTATTGTCGGCTCAACTGTCCTACCCCACTGATTGTCGGCTCAACTGTCCTACCCCGCCGTTCCTCGTCTGCTCCAAGTGTCCTACCTCTGTCTAACTCTCGCGGTGTTCAACTGTCCTATAATTACCTTTTCTGACAACCATTGGGAGGCGATTTCTCGGACCTAATGTCGGCCTTTGCCCTCTGCCACAAATAATGGAATGCAAGTAGATGCAAATCAGGCACAGTTTTTTCCTCCCCATACCTCCTAGACCCTCCTCATTGTCGACCGGAACAGGTAGCCCCCGACCTCCACAGCTCAATGGGGCGGAATAACTTAATTTAGCCGAGCAAAGGGGGGGAGGGGTTGAAACAGAGTTACTTGGGGGGAGACGAGGGACCCCCTCTCCCGCGTCGTTCGTTTTAGAGAGAGGGGGGGAACTTTTTAGTTTCGAAAGTAGCTCTTCGTTATAGATATAGGAGTGTTAGAGAGAACAATAATTGAATTATACCTGCCACTCATAACGTGAGCACTCTTCTTCCTCTCTCTCTTTCTCTCTCTCTCTCTCTCTCTCTTTGTTTACCCCGCTTAAAGCTGTTCAAGCACGTTCTGAACTATTGTTTTAACAACTCGTATTTATCTATTTTGTCTGAAAACTATTTGTGATATCTGGCTCAACAAACTTATGTTCTAAAGTAAACATCGTGGGAGAACCGTCTTTTATATTTTCATTAATATCTGATACATAATACTGATTTATTGAAGTTCTAAAAATGTATTAAGAAATCGTCAATAAACATAACATTTGTGTCAATCAAAAAGTACAAGTGTCTGCCCTGTAGATGTTGTCTGTATTTGTTTGGGGAAGACTAGAGTTACCAGGGGTTGGCAAAAGGTCGATCGCGTGAGAAAACTACGAAAAGGCAAGCTTACCTCGTATTATTCCACTATGGTATGGCTTATAATATATGGCCATAGTGTAATCAGTCAAGGTAAGACTGCAAACTGGCTTGGTTCCACTATTGTACGGCTTATAAAATATGGCCATAGTGTAATCAGTCAAGGTAAGACTGCAAACTGGCTTGGTTCTACTATTGTGCGGCTTATAAAATATGGCCATAGTGTAATCAGTCAAGGTAAGACTGTCATCTTGCTTGGTTTCATTATGGTCCAGCTTAAGATAGGGACATAGCGTAATCAGTGAAGGTAAGACTGCCACCTTGTTTGGTTCCACTATGATACAGCTTATAATATAGAGCCATAGTGTAATCCATAAAGGTTAGTCCTCTCAGTGTAGACGGAATGTACTTTTTATTTATTTTATGTATTTTATATCAAGGCAGGGACATAAGCGTTTGAGGAAATATTGAATTTAAGGAATAATACAAGATTTATAGGAAAAAATCAATTAAAATTAGAGTGGAGAATCGAAGGGGAATCGTGGGACCTTTGATAAATGTAAAAGGTCCTATCATCAGAGGGTTGTACATCTTTACAGTGACACAAATAATGCTAAAACATTTTTAACACTGAAAAAAATACCTTAATCAAATTTAGTTAGTAGAAGCTAGCATTTAAAATTATATATAATATGAGATCGATTCAATAAATGAACAAAAAATGGTCATTCACTAAGAGAAACTTAAGAATGTTACCTGTTAAAACATGGAAACATTAAAGAGGTTTATAAAAAAAATTGTCACCACCCTTTTATCAAACATAATTGATGCTATTTGCAATAATTATATTTAGTAATCTAAAAAATAAACCTAAACTATAGATATTACCTATTTCTCAAGAAAATTAACCCCCTTAAACGTTGAGGATATTAGAAATAGTTACAAAAAATTGAACTCTTTTCACCCCTTGATTTATTTTTTTCGTATGTATTTCCTTCCAACTCCACCCTCTTATTTTCTTAACGAGGAAAGTTTCGATTTGCAATTCCCTCTGCAATGGTTTTCAACTTTCTTCCTCTTTCTCTTCCCCACCTACAAATCTTTTTTATCAATACCGAACCCCTACCCCTCCAAAAAAAACTCTTCGATATACGTGTTCATTTTCTTCTTGGTCTTTCTTTACGTCGAGAAAATGCTCCGTCTAAACGAAGAATTAAAACGAGAAGATTTTTTTTTTTTGCTCAATTGGTTTTTCTTTTGTGAGAATGAATCGCATCTCAGCGTTACATATTTAAAAATAATACTAACAAGTTCCTTTTTTTGTGTGTGATTTTATTTAGACATTTTTTTTCTTTCTCCGTTGCTTTCCTCTAATTTTCTTTGAAAATAATATAATTTTTTGTTTGTACTTGCTTCTTACTGTATAATGATTGTTGTCAATGTTGGGTTAAAACTCTTGTGACCTGCTCATTGGGAAGTAGTCAGATTGCCGTATGAATAAACTTCCAACACACTCTTTAGTCTTAAGGAACTCTATAAAGTTCATGGACGTCATAACGAAAATTCGTCATTCAACCCTATCCCGAGAGACCTCCATCCAATCCCTAACCTGACACACAACCTTAAAAAAAATACATTTCCACACTATCCTTCCATCGACCAAGGGGTATTGTATCTTCAGGTCTTCCAACAAAAGTGTTGTGTACACATCGTGACCGTCTATATGTCCCTGAGGTTGCAACCGAAATTGTTTGATATTATTATTATTATTAGCAGCGCGTCTTACTACCCGTTCGGGTTATACGCACTTACGCTAATGTGTAATGGTAGGGTGAT
>CABFOW010003705.1:25337-53199 GCA_902141385.1 Timema californicum | reverse complement strand
GGGGGGGGAGGGGTGGAAGTGGTCTGCTGGCTGTCCTAGCATTCCTGGTCCAACCAATGAGAACGAACCTGGAATTGGGGTCTTAGGTAAAGCCAGTTAATGAAGTTGTGACAGCGACCGGCTCCTAGAGAGTTGGGTGGAAAGGGGGGTGAGAGGTGGTGCTGCTACTCCTCCTATTATCAAGTCAGACGGCGTGGGAGCTAGGGTAAGTGATTGAGCCGACTGCTCTTCCCTCAAGGATCCCTCGACTTCACTCAAGATATTTGAATAATGGAGGAGCTAGGGTGACTCGTTGCATTCCACTCACGCATGGAAGGGGGGAGGGTAGGCTGTGGAAGACCGACTTGAATTCCAAGGAATATCGATCATTAACAGATTAACTTCTGTTCCAGTAAAACTATTTGTAACTTTTTATAACCCTTCTCGGTCTCCCCGCTCTTCCAACCCCTTTTATCTTGACATCAGAACTCCGCCTTTGTCGAGAGTGCTAAGTTGCTAGTTTTAAGGATGATAGATAACTACATTTTATATAGCTACATTTGTAGCATGTCAATTATGTAAAATTGACATCTACAGTAGCCCCATGGCTTCTTTGGTGCTGACTGACAGCTTTGAAAAGTTACCAGACCAAATTATGTATCCCTACGCCAAACCAAATGATCTGCAAAAACATGTGTTTAGCAGTTGTCACTTCTGACGGTCAAAATTTAGGTATATACCTAAATGTTAACTGTCAGAAGTCAGCTGTGAGCCGTCAGTCAGCACCAAAAAGCCATGGGGCTACTGTACACCATGAGCCTACATAAAAATACTAAATTATGATCATTATTATAGCGGAATCCAAAAAAGAGAATTAAAATTGATATATTTAGGAATAATATGCCTCAACATCTACTTTACATGACTGGATGGGCTCGGAGACAGCCACCATGCTTCCAAGTGGAAAATACTACAAGTGTGTAAAATAACACTCACGAGATGAATCCTTATAAAAAATACTATAGCGGAATCCAAAGAAGATAATTAAAACTGATTTATTTAGTAATAATATTCTTCAAGACTTACTCACCATAACAGGATGATGGGCTCGGATACAATCACCGTGCTTTCAAGGAAATTACGACGAGTATGGTGGGGACACCAGCATGGTAAATCTCACACACGTCCTCGCTGCGTCATCCAATAGTTGAAATGGACGGGACCGGCTTGGAATCTAAGTCACTAGCCTACAGCCCTGCTGCTCTTGCGGCGTTCCTTGGGACGTCTGTCTTTTCCTTCCCCCCCTCTCTTTCTTTTTATTTCTCCCTTGTAACAGTCCCTCCCATTTAACTGTGTTTACGCCTTATTGCTTTTATTTCTATTTGGTCAGAGAAATCGTATATAATGAGTGCCTCTAAGATTCACTTATTGTACTTCACGTGGTATCATTGAATAATAAACGCCGCTCTATCACCTTCAGAAGTACCAGCTCGCGATGAAGTTTGGATCGTGGGTCTCACCACGTCGTCGAGGGAAATCCTCTTCGATCTTCTAAGTTTCAAGGCGTTATTAATAAGTCCATCAGATTTATGAGTCTAGTCTATCAGACTAGAATTTGATGTCATGTCCTTTTGACTTAGTTTATATAGCCGAGGCGACTATAATGTTTGTCATGTCCTTCAGACTTAGTTTATATGGTCGAAGTGACTATGATGTTAGTTAATATAGTCAAGGTGACTATTCTTCTTGATTTTTTGACTAGATTTTGGTTTTATGTCCTTTTGACTTAGTCGGTGTAGTCAAAGTGACTCTAATGGGTTCTTGAGTCTTCCAAACTTCTTATATTAGTCTAAGTGACTAAGATATCTCTAGTCCATATGACATAGCTTAAATATAGGAGCCTTGAGCTCCAGAAGTAATAAGTACCTAGTCTTAAAGGTTGCTTTTCTCCACAAGTACAGTACTTCCTTTATAGTCGTTATGATGCCGTAGACGTCGTGTTCAGTTGTTTAATTTTTGTATGGCTACAACCAGGCTGTCAGTCCTTTTTCTTGGATCCTGTTGGATCAATGTGTTGAACCATTCTTGTTTCCACGCTTTGCGTGTGGTATTAGATGGGCTGAGTAAAACGCGGAACTTTGCTAGTTTACATAATGGGGTCCGCGCAGATGATGCCTTTACTTTTAGCCTGTCGTTGACTCCTATTGACTAAGTATTAAAAGTTAGTGTGTTCTAAAGTAATGTTGTATCCCTGGGAATAGTTTATTGTATAAATGTACTATTGATTGCTCTGGCAGTACCGATTGGGAAAAGGACTGACCATAGTACTACTTGGTGTTAACACCTGTTTGCTAGCCATGTAATGTAATTAACAAACCTTTCACATATAATTCATTATACAATGTATCTTCAGGACTTTCTTAAGTCCTAATCAATCAAGATAGTTTAAGTTATATATATATATATATATATAATAGTAACTCTAAACTTATAGGATTTACAGTTAACTTTCATTGGTAATTGGTAATTATTTCCCTTTTTTTTTCCTTTTAGACCATACTGACAGTAGCCTGGCGCTTGCCCAGCTGTTTTGATAGTAAATAAGCTCTTCCAGCTTACCGCCTTTGACCATGCTGCCTTGGACGCATATTTACCCGAGCAGCTGCAAGAAAATCTTATAATTTGGACTTTCTATATGTAAACACATCTTGTATTTAACGTAAAGTTTTCAAGGATCCACGATATGTTCACTTGTTTTCCTGAACTTATATATTACACGTTCAATTGTTAACCCGAATTAATTTTGTATAACTATTGTAATCTTATATCTCATTTATGTTTTTCTATAATAAATCTATTTATTGTTAACTTAATTATTTGTCTTACATAATGAATTATCCAAAACACACATTTGAAAATAAAGAAAACTTTTTTTTTTCCCAACACTGACTGCTTCTTAGTATCAATTAAGCTTATACAAATAAATTAATTAGGTTGATGGAGTAATAATCAGGAAGGTAGAATTTTAGAGGAGATGTACCAACATTCCCATGAAAAATAGTGGTAAATCATTTAATAGACATCAACCTCAATACATTCGACTCGAATTCGAGTTTCTAGCTCTCCTTGACTGACAATCCACTCACTGTAACTCGAGAGTGACTCGTTAAAGGATGGGACAGCCGCTTCAGGTGTTTTGAAAGTTACATTTCAAACTGTTTTGGGAGGGAAAAGAGGATGAAGGTTAATTCATAGGATTACTTTTGTTAAATTTATTTAGGTTGAGTTTCTTTTTTTACATGTTGCATATTTAACCAAAGCTGCTATTGAAAAAATGAAAAAAAGAGCGTAAAATGTATAGCATAAGTTTCTTTGTATACCTCTTAAATCACCATTTATAATATTTTTATTTTTAATCTAAACTTAGCTATCCGTTTCGGTGGTCACATGGTCTAACATGCCATATTCATGTTGTACTAGACTGCCAATGACGGGGAGATCAAAGTTCGAGTCTCGGTTGGGTGTACTGAGGTTGGTTTTCCAAAATGGGTTTCTCAAAATGGTTTTCCACTCTCCCTCCACACAATTGAGGGTACACTTCCTCCAAATATAATATCCCTAATATCTAAAACCATTAGCGTAATTAAGTTGTGATTAATATGCGTCTTGTTAGAGGGGAAGGAAGGGTTTGGCAATCAGATAAATCTGTGTCGGGACCGAGCACAGAAGTCCGACACCTTACCCCTAGACCGCCAGGTCACCGAGTATAACCAAAACGGGTAGTAAGACGCGGTGCTAAAAAAAAATAGCTCACGCATCTTAAATAACCTTTGACTTAATCATATTTTGAGTGTAAAACTAAGACACTAGACGATTGTCAAAAATAAGAATAACACCCAAATGGCTACCACTGAGAGAACAGTGAAATAATTCATAGAGTTGGCGTCGTGGTTGACACTCCTGGCTCTGTACCCGGGAGGCTGGGGCTCACTCGCGGTGAATTATTTATTTCCCTGTATGTCTACAACCACCCACGAAGTGAATTCTGGTACAGTTATTTAAAATTAATTCTTATGGTCCTATTTACATATAATAGCTTGTGTAAATTTTGAATATCCCGGACAAGTAGTAAAACGATAATCTTGTTCAGCGTTCTACTACCCGCCCGGGATATTAAATTATTTAAACTAATGTGATTAGTACAAGCCAAAGTTTAAAAAAAACTGCCTCAGGTTTCAAATCGAACCTACCTGTCACCGACAAAATCAGACGAGACGAGACTGACGCCTTTGTAGGATGTTCTTACCACTGATATTCTTAAAAAATAGTACAATAACGGTTGTTTTATTTCTAGATAGACAAGAAAATAATAAATGACCAAGACTATGATTTGGGTATACTTACTTTAAATTATACTTCCCTTATAATATCTCATTAGCATAAATATACGGATATCCTGGATAGGTGGTACAGTCATCTTTTATTAGAAAGGGTATTTTAGAAAGTACTAAGACTTTCCCTGTTGAGCCAAAATTGATAATATTTAAATATATTATTAGTGTTATTTATAGGTATTGATAATATATATCAAACGTGACATCTGCAGATCACGTGACTTGACGTATGGCTGAGTGAAAGTAGATCCAGTGATTTTTCTAGTGGTCCTAAGAAAACTAGACTGTACGGAACGTAGCACAGGAGAATAAATCTCCTATTATGAAAAAAAAAAGTTTTTAAAATATAATTTTCACACAAGCTTTACTGAAAGAAGGCCCTATCTTTCAGAATTATTCTTAGTCTTTGTTCGAGATAAACTAAATCCCCCCACTGTGTTGTACAAGACGCTTCATCAATGCTAAGCTAGGTTAATGCTTTTCAAAACGGTCCGTCCCATTTATTACAAGAATAAAAAAAAACTTTTTGTGAATTTTTTTTAACCCTCATATAAAAAATACAATAAATCTGTGATGTCCCAGACATGAAACTTGGCACCTTCCCGTGACAATGAAAATGGGAGGGGTGAGTACATATAGGGGTAGGGGGGTGTTGGTAGGGGATGAATGAGAACGAGTGAGTGAGCGAGTTTGTTGACTGTGAAGTTGGCGAACGACACCAAAAAGAACGGAACGGAACGACTTCAATCCTCTTCTTTCTTTCCCTTTTTTTTCTTTCTAACCCTCTCTCCAAAAACCAGGTCTCTTCCCTTCCCAACGACCTTTCCACTTTCCTCCTACGACTGTGAAAGTGTCAGGAGTTACAACGCGAGAATTAGCTTCTTGGCCTCTGTGCCTCATGGCTCGCGGCCAGATCCCTTCTATCTCGTCCGTCTCCCTTCCCCCTCCCCCCGCCCCTCCTTCTTCTTCTCTAACACTCCTCCACCCTTTTTATCTACACCCCCTACACCTCCTCACTCAACCACTACCCTCCTCCCAAACACGTTCGCGAGCAGTTAAAATAAAATAAAAAATTACACGAATACGTACAGTGAACGAACCAAGTATCCCCCCCCTCTCCTAATCCCTGAAGTTCAATCTCGGTATAGAACAAACATGAGCAAGGATATTTAATGTCCATGAGGGTCAATTCAGTTGACGCTTGTTCCAAAAAGAAAGCTTTGTTCTACTCCAGCTAGGCAATATTACAAAAAATAAAGAGTTTATATAAGAGTCTATTAGGTTGAGGAATCAACAGCCTCAGTACCAGGATTACATTTCTTGTGAACAAGACCCCCGTGCTCGTTGAAACTTAGCGACTATTCTTAGGTCTATGGTATCACCCACGGTATTATGAAGCTCTTTCTGAACTACACTTGTAATATATTATATAGCTATATAAACCCTATTTACGCTAGGAGAGATGGTAGGCAACAACTAACAGAAGGTTCTTAATTGCGAACATTGGCTCAAAGTGACAATGTCGACTTATTTTTTGGATATAGTAGTTATTTTTATTTGTAATACTATATTAACGATTTCCGAATAGGTTACCACCCGTTCTACCATATATAGGGTATAGCGGTGTTTATTGGAACCCTCCTAATGAGGCTATGTTGCGTGGAGGTAGAGTGGAAAACCATTTAGGAAAAACCACCCCCAGATCACCCGACCGAGATTCAAACCTTGATCTCTCCGTACTCAGCAGTCGAGCTCCAATATGACAAGCGCGTTAGCCAACTACGCCACCGAGGCGGGTCACGTATTATAGAACTCCTGACTTACATAAGCAAGTTAATGAATCAAATAGCCAAAGCTACTATCTATACTTTTTAGTGAGGATTACGCCATCTAGATATCATTTTATAAAAATGATATCTAGATGGAGTAATCCTTACTAAAAAGCATAGATAATAGCTTTGGCTATTTGATTCATTGATATGCAATCCATTACAACTATAATAATTGTAAAAGTGGAAGCAATAAGCCAAATACCGAGCCTAAGGTGTCTGCGTTGTCTGATAGCACGTTATCTAAATGAATCACACACATATGTTGCCGACGATTTCCTCACGTCCATCATAGACTCTGCCTTAAAATATAAGTGAAGAATTACCCTAACCACGGGATGAATCCTGGATAGCTCTGTGATAAGAGCATTGATGTACTAGGCCAAAGGTCCCGTGTTCGATTCCCGTGTCCAGATGTCATTTTTTTAATTTTCAGAAAAAGCAAGATCTTGTTTATATGATCGAAATACTGGAACCCTCTAACCAATATCAGCCCATCAGAGCGCCACATGCTATAATATTAAGTGTTATTAATGTTCAATGTCGGATCACGATCGAGAGAACTTTTTGTGGCTGATGCTAGTGATGTATATGTATATGTAGATTAACTGCTTTACGCAAATATCTGTTCATTGTGTTACAACAAATAAACAAGATATTGTTTAGATGCTAGAGTTGACTGGAAAATTACTACATGTGATGTGACCTCATTGTGTCGATGGGCCTCTAAATACTAAATTACTACGTGTGGATATGGTTTGACCATATATAATATCGACTCGCCCGTGTTATTCGCATACTAATTGGATAATGAGGAGGAATGTAGAATTTAAAGATTGTGTGCTAGAGTTTTTATGTATAGAGAGAGATAGGGAGAAAAAAGTTGCTAATTAATATAATAGAAATCCAGATCACTAGATGGAGATGGAATTCAAGCCCCGACCTTCGCCCTTCAACAGAAAACCAGACAGGAGGAAACTGACGCCTTTGTCGAGTTGTGGGTTTAACAGCAAATTCATGATATTTTCTCTGATTTTGATGGGAGTCGAAGTTTCATGACTCCCTGAATCCAAAATAGTATTTTTTGTAATGCCTTCTGTCTGTCAGTCCATCTGTTACTGGGACCAGAACTGAAAATATTTTACCAATCGAGCAGAACTTTATAATCTTCTTTTTAATAATGTTCTTCAGGGTTTTGTTTAAATTATCTTTCCAAATACAAAATTAATTATTAAAAGAGAGAAACCTATTTTCTCAAAATCCGCTCTAACGATTTTGATTACATTTCGTATGTAAACACTATTTAACGTAATAAACAAAATGACAAGTTTCTATTTCCCATGAAAATGAATTTTTGAGGGTACTTTACGTAAGAGGAAATTTCTCATCTCGATCTTATGTAGGTATCTATTTGAGATACGAGATAACTTATCATTGCAAAGTTGTAGTAATATTAAAAATAAAGATTCTTTAATCGAAATATATATATATTTTATAAAACTAATAGTTTCTGAGAAATATATGTTTTAAATTGAGGTCTGGGAGATATATTGTTACGCTCTTTGAAGGCCAGAAATGTGACATTTTTCTCAATATGTTTCTGTAACTGTGTATAGTATTTCATTTATGATCTTTGGTGGAGGAATGCTGCAAAAATGTCAATTATTTTGTTTTGTGTATCTCACGAGTTTTGAGTGAACTTCTTCATTTTCGGGCAAAGGAACTAGAAAGTTTGTGCGGTGCAGCGTAATATTTAATCAAGTTTTATGTAAATATTTATATTTATGACACTAACTTTCTTTTTAATGTCAATGGGTGACCTGGTGGTCTAGGGGTAAGGTGTCAGACTTATGTGCTGGCGGCCGGGGTTCAATTCTCGGTCCCGGCAAAGATTTATCTGATTACCAAACCCTTCCTTCACCTCTGACAAGTCATCTTGTGAATTTGGGGAATGCCAGGCCTCCACCGTGGTTCGGATTCCACGTTAAACTGTAGGTCCTTCATTTCATCTCACAATCACCCTACCATTACACATTATCATAAGTGCGTATAACCCGAATGGGTAGTAAGACGCGGTGCTAATAATAATAATAATAATAGTCAATGCTTCTTTGATCCCTAATATTGGTGATCTATTTGTTTGATATAACTTTACTAACGGGATAATCCCAAGGATGACAAGACGTGGAAGCTATATCTTGGTTTCTTTAAGAGTGTTTACTACATTTGGAGAACCTTTTATAAAATACAAATATATTTTCTACTGTCAACATTAATCACATTTTAATATATTATTAGTGTGTATTGTGTACTATATTTCCAAAGTGACAGATCATACACTCGTCGCTTGAATACTTGAAAAAAGGTATAAATGCTATCCAGCTCAGCGTAAGAGTGTCGGCAACTTTCAGCTATCAGAAGATTTCTTGCAAACATTTCTTGAAAGTCACTAATGTTAACCTGTTTGGATTTTTTTTAAGTATTATCATCGGTGACCTGGTGGTCTAGGGGTAAGGTGTCGGTCTCCTGTGCTGCGAGTCAAGGGTTCAATCCTCGGTCCGGCCACAGATTTATCTGATCGCCAAACCCTTCCTTCACCTCTGACAAGACGTGTATTAGTTACAACTTGTGAATGTGTGAAATCCCGGGCCTCCACCACCGTGGTTCGGATTCCACGTTAAACTGTAGGTCCTCCATTTCATCTCACAACCACCCTACCATTACACATTAGCGTAAGTGCGTATAACCTGAACGGGTAGTAAGACGCGGTGCTAATAATAATAATAATTATTATTATTATTATTATTATTATTATTATATTCTCATTCAAGTGTTATACACTCTTATAATAATACTAGACTAAGGATTACTGTATGTTTGGATTTTCGTAACTTATCGAAACAACAGTATTAATAATAATATAACGTTGTTTTTTTTGCTGTTGTGGCCACAAAAGATAATGTAGTACACAAAATAATAAACTAAAAATTATTATATTCACACTTGATAATTGCTACCAGTATATATAAATGTATTTTTATAACTTAGATAAAGAGCTATATCAGTTTGAAAATTAAAAGGTTTTTATTTTGTAGGCAGATGGGCATAAACATAGATTAAGATGGATAGTATGACGTCATCAACAGCCTTCCTTTCGTCTAGTTCACCATATAGTTTGTGAAAAAAACGTGACTTTTAATAATCTCTCGTTTTAAAGCATTTTTAAATGAGCCAAATACACTGCTTCCACAAAAAAATTAAACATCAAAATAAGGTTATTTTTGCAAGTTCTTATTACAATTATGTAAAAATATTTAGTAGAAAAACATAATTAAAAACGGTCTGTTGTGAAAGTTATAGTTGCTAAAAGTGACAAAAACTAACAAATGGCTTCGCAAATCATATGATTTGGCGAATGGACACACGAGAGTAAATTTGGTAGCTTTTGCTAATTGTCACCACCACTACAGCCGTGGATCGACTTTATTTATTTGCATAGCAAGAAATTGGTGTACTTGTGCGTTTTACCTTTAAATGATAGTGTAATGGGTGAGAGAATAAAAAACACTTGAGTGTAAGTTAAATATTCATTTTAGTTTTTTTTAAGTCGCGTTTGGTGGATAGTTAGCGCATTATTGATGGATTTATTTAGAGAGAATTAAATAGGGGTAAATATTGTGATTATTGAACAAGTAGAACCCAAATTAAATACTCATAAGTGGTTGATATTTTTGAAATCTTCCTTTCCTATTTAATAAATTTGGCATTAAATTTAAAATAGTCTTTATACATTAAGCACTCGATTATTTATCAATTAAAATAAGTCAATTTTAGATATACGATTAATGTCAAAACCAAATTAAACTATCTTATAAATTAAATAGCACGTAATTGAGTGAGCCGTTTATGTTAAGATTGATTTTTGTGTGTGTGTGCGCATGGACCAAAAGGGTGTGCTAAACATGATCCCATTAGAAAATATAAACGATTAAAACCCTTCCCGGCATGAAATTACCCGTCTTACTCGGTTTATGTGCAAAGATATATAGCCTACGCGGCAAACTTCCTCTATAAATAATACTTCAAACGAAATCTCAGGCACAGGCCTTTATAAAGCACAACTTTCCCTCGTAAATATCTAGTTTATTCAGAAATTCATGGGTGGAATAACTTAGCAAATTAAAGATTGGGTTTGGAAGGAGATGGGTTAGTTTAGACACATTGATAAGAAGTGTAGTTCTTGTAATCGTACTATATACTAAAGAGTCCTACCGAAAGCGTATGTTGACAGCTTAATTGCTTTTCTGACAACCACAAAAGGGTGGGCTAAGCCCAGTGTGCTTTGCTGAAGTTTAAAAAAAAACCTAACAAAGGCCACTTCGCTATAAATGTATGAGGCTTATACTATATATTTATTTCCCCCTCTCCTGTCAGAACAACACAATAATCCTTACGTAAATGGGGTGTCCCATGTTCTGTTATTAATACCAGGTTTATAGTTGTCGTTGGTTAGGGGGTCGAATAGAAGGGATATTTTGGTTTTTAGGTTGGCTAACTGGATGATGAGAGAATATTATCAACAACAAAAAGTGGGGAAATTTCGATAAACAAAGCTTCCCCTCCTTTCCCCTTATCAAACTAAACTCCTCCCCTTTTATAATACTCTTTCCATGATCAAAAGCCTGTATGAATGTCACTTCAGCTTATAGTGAAATGAAATTTATATATCGTTTAACGAGGTATAAGCCACACTACTTTTTTTTTTGACAGTTTCATTGGAAACACAAATTCGTGACATGAACGTTAATAAATCTAATTGAGCTAAATCCAAGCACATTTCGATGAAATATACCAGTTTAAAACCAAAGGGAAATAGGAATAAAGATTGGTATGTGTTCTTTCATTGTATTGAATCTAACTTTGTAATACATATTTATTACTTTTAATATATATTTATACTGGCTGTTGTATATAAATATTATGTTATATAAAACATATAATAGTAGTTATAGTTATTTTACAAAATTTAGGATAGAATTACTATTTTTGATGTTGATAAATAAAACTGAAATATTAATAACGATAACAATAATTGATATTATATTATATATATATATATATAGAGAGAGAGAGAGAGAAGAATGGAAAATTTACTATATATTTATATAATAGAATTAACTTAATTTTTATACCGATTGTATTAATAGGAAGTGAAGAGATTCTGAATAGCAAGTTTAAACCATTTCTATTAATAATAGTAAGGAAATTATAATTCAAATAAATAGTTGAGAGTTTAAATATTTAAATAATTGAGATGAAATAAATAGATATTCCATGTACAGTATTAAAATGCTATCATAGTAAAGTTTTAGTTATCAAATTTATAAAGATTTGACAACATGGAGTTTTATATACAGTGCTATGAGATATAAACATGCGCAATGGAGAAATATTTAATAAATTAAAATTATGATATCTAAAATCATAATTTAACTTGAAATGAATTTTATATAAAATTAGATGTTATAGTCAAAACCTTAAAATTCATATATAATGTACATCATAAGATTTAAAAACCAAAATGGATTATGCTGGGATACATGTAATATACATGTGGCCATTTCAAGGAATTATTATTATTATTATTATTATTATTAGCACCGCGTCTTACTACCTGTTCGGGTTACACGCACTTACGCTAATGTGTGATGGTAGGGTGATTGTGAGATGAAATGGAGGACATACAGTTTAACGTGGAATCCGAACCACGGTGGAGGCCTGGCATTCCCCACATTCACAAGATGTATTGTCAGAGGTGAAGGAAGGTTTTTGTAATCAGATAAATCTGTGCCGGGACCGGGGATTGAACCCCGGCCGCCAGCACAGAAGTCTGACACCTTAACCCTAGACCGCCAGGTCACCTACCATTTCAAGGAACGCCGGATTATATTTCAGTTAAGGAAAATAATTATTTCCTTTTTAAACCAACATATCCATTACCTTTTCTCTTTAACATGTATGTATGCCCAGTTTAAACGCATATTTCTAAATGTGTATGCTATGTGGCTGTGTTTGGTGGGCGTATGGCTAACATAAATATAGTTTACTCACTACCCCTGTGTTTTTTGTTATAAAATCAAAGACAATAGCGCATCTGCATTTTAGATGACGAGCTAGTGCTGGAAAGTTGCCCGGGTTATGTTGGTCATCATGAATTTTTATCATAACCAACATTAAAGTCATCCAAACGGGTATACCAACTGTTTATGAAGAGAAAATCGTTGAAACTAGCCTCAGATGAGATAGAGATTTCCTGTTATGTTTGCCAACTTTGAATTAGTTTCTAGATCCAGCTTTCAAGTCGTCCAAAAAAGACTGCTAACTGTTGCTGAAGAGAAAATCGGTTATACTAACCTCTTATGGATTGTTTCCTTGTCTAACCTTGACTTCGACCCAAGAACTGGCGTTCAAGTAGTCAAACAGGCAAACCAACTGTTTATAAAGCTCAAGTTGATGAGATTAACCTCTGACGAAAAGTTTCTTAGGCTGTGTTGTCTAACATTGACTTTATCTCAAGACCTAGCCTTCAAATAGTTAAATAATTCATACCAACTGTTTGTGAAGAGCAAGTCAATGATGATATTAACCTCTGGCGGAAGTTTTCTTGACTATGTTGGCTAACCTTGACTTTATCTCAAGACCTAGTGTTCAAATAGTCCAATAATTCATACCAACTGTTTGTGAATAGCAAGTCAATGATGATATTAACTTCTGGCGGAAAGTTTTCTAGACTATGTTGGCTAACCTTGACTTTATCTTAAGACCTGATGTTCAAATAGTCCAATAATTCATACCAACTGTTTGTTAAGAGCAAGTCAATGATGATATTAAACTCTGACGTAAAGTTTCCTAGGCTGTGTTGGCTAACCTTGACTTTATCTCAAGACCTGATCATCAAGTAGTTCAATAATTCATACCAACTGTTTGTGAAGAGCAACTCAATGATGGTATTAACCTCTGACGTAAAGTTTCCTAGGCTGTGTTGGCTAATCTTGACTTTATCTCAAGACCTGATGTTCAAGTAGTCCAATAATTCATACCAACTGTCTGTAAATAGCAAGTCAATGATGATATTAACCTCTGACGTAAAGTTTACTAGGCTGTGTTGGCTAATCTTGACTTTATCTCAAGACCTGATGTTCAAGTAGTCCAATAATTCATACCAACTGTTTGTGAAGAGCAAGTCAATGATGGTATTAACCTCTGACGTAAAGTTTCCTAGGCTGTGTTGTCTAACCTTGATTTTATCTCAAGACCTAGCGTTCAAATAGTTAAATTATTCATACCAACTGTTTGTGAAGACCAAGTCAATGATATTAACCTCTGACGTAAAGTTGCCTAGGCTATGATGGCTAACCTTGACTTTATCTCAAGACCTGATGTTCAAGAAGTTCAATAATACATACCAACTGTTTGTGCGGAGTAAGTTAATAATACTAACCTCTGGTGGAAACTTTCCTGGGTTATGTTTGCCACCTTGTCTATTTGCCTCAAGCCCCGACACATCTCGCAGTCTTCCGGTGGTCTGAACACTCGTACCAACTGTTGCGGCATATTGACCGTGCACTGAAACAGACAAAAAAAAACACCTTTAAAATCAGATACCACAAACTAATATCTCTATTTTAAATTATTATGAACTAGTTTTTGCCTGAGGTATGAATAACTAATTTTGAGAAAACTTTGTTTCACATTGTTTAATAAGGTAAGGCGCTCCCTTAATAAAACAAAACTATAAAGTAATTCCCCAATATTATACATGTCTTGAATAAAATTATATTCTAAAATATAATATTTTTTTATTTTCCCTCCTTTTTTTTAGTTCCATCATATTTGGATTTAATTTTATTGGTGTTCTTGAAAGAAATATATCACACATATCCTCTTCATAGAGCGATATGCGTTAGACTCATTTAGTCTTGTTAACCAGTGACGGGAAAGTAGAGGGGTTCAAATCCCAAATAGGTGTACTAAGGGTGTTTTATTTTAAACGGTTTTTCAATCTCTTTCCACGTAAATCTGGATGCACTACCTCTAAATTATACCTTACTCATTTCTATTCCATTAGCGTATTTAAAATAATGTAGGTCAGACGAGTAAATATGTGATGGACAAAAACAACAAAAAATGAGAGTACAAATAAATATTAGAGATATATATTTATTTATCTTTTCCACCACGTCCCACTGCCTATTAAGGATATACACATATATTAATTACACTAATCTGATATTATCTGTACACCCAGCTAAGATTCGAACCTCAACCTCCCAGTCATGGTCAAATTAAAATAAACGAGTCTTACATTTAGACCACGTGACCAATGGTTTATATTTATCATATTTATTGAAAGATTACTTAAATTTTATTAGTACTAGATATGGTTTTAAGGGGGCTACCTAATGTAGCACTATAATTAATTGTTGGAGCTCAGATGTCTCATGAAATTTAGAAGATCAGTGTTCGAATCCTGGTCAGGTAGACTTAGAGTGTTTTTTTTTTACTAAATGGTTTTCCACTCTGCTTCCTAGAAAATTTGAGTAGATTACCTCCAAAATTCTTCCTCATAAGAGTAATTACCATATATGTGTATAACCTGAACATGTAGTGACACGTGGTTATATATATATGTGTGTGTGTTGTGTGTGTTGTGTGTGTGTTGTGTGTGTGTAACCTGAACATTTAGTGAGACGTTGTTATATATATATACACGTAATGAATTAAGGACAGTTGAATAGCCTACATTATATATATAATGTTATCTATAGTTTAAAAGCAATAAAAGCCACATGTAAGTTTTAAAAATTGAAGAAAACACTAAGAGTATAACTTTTTAAATAACATATTTGTTCTCTGTAATATCTTCTTCAGTGATCCTCCTCGGTAAGTGAGAAATTGCTTCATAGACTTCGAGCTCTAACGCAATATTTATTTATATGGTGCGTTATTTCAAAATATGGCTCACGCCTAATTAAGTCGAAAGAGTTCAAAAGGGCTATTTTGCCTTAACAATCCTAGAGTTTGAGTTTTATTAATAGAAATAAATGTGTGAAAATATGAAACTATCTCATTTTTCGCCGACAGGTTTGATGAAAAAGGGCTCTAAATTTAACCTTCCTCCAACATTATTATTATTATTATTATTATTATTATTATTATTATTATTATTATTATTAGCACCGCGTCTTACTATCCGTTCGGATTATACGCACTTGCGATAATGTGTTGTGGTAGGGTGATTGTGAGATGAAATGGAGGACNATTATTATTATTATTATTATTATTATTATTATTATTATTATTATTATTATTAGCACCGCGTCTTACTATCCGTTCGGATTATACGCACTTGCGATAATGTGTTGTGGTAGGGTGATTGTGAGATGAAATGGAGGACCTACAGTTTAACGTGGAATCCGAACCACGGTGGAGGCCTGGCATTCCCACTTCCTCCAACAAATACGTTAATTATTTACTTGGTTCACAACAGAAAATTTTAAGATGTTTGATAACCAGCTGCGAGTTTTCCTCTTCATTTCGATATAAGAAGTTTTGTAATTGACTTTATCCTCTTTCTTATTGATATGAAAAAAGGAGGTTGTAGGTGAGGGGCAAAAGGGAGAATAAGATTGGACAATCAAATTAATTCCATAAACGACGCATACCATTGTAATTTAAGTCGTGTAGGCTGAGAGCGATTTATACTTTATCTCTGACCGAGACGGCCGCCTTAATATGTAAATACTGAGATGATAATTATTTCAACATCATTATATTTTTAGCACCGCGTCTTACTTACCCATTCGGATTATACGCATTTAAGTACTAATTACTCTAATGGACCAGGAATTGGGAAGGTTGAATTAGAGGAAGTGAACTCACGTTTGCGTGGGGGGAGAGTGAAAAACCTTTTAGAAAAAAATTCACCTAGTTCACCCAACCGAGATTCGAACCTCGATCTCCCCGTCCTCAGCAGTCGAGATAAACACGACAAGCGCGTTAGCCAACTACGCCACCGAGGCGGGTAACATCATTATAGAAACCTTATGATATTATAATAGTATATATTGTTAATCTTATAAAATCCAATTCAAATTAAATTCTCTTCAATAAAATGTGAAAATGTTCCTCTGCTGTAGGGTGGCTCAGGAGTTCACCTCACGACCGATTAACCGGTAAGTTACATTCAAGGCTACGCTCCAACCAGAAAACGTATCGAATAGTGGTTTCCTAAATTATGCATTTAACAAAAGCACAATTGGGATGAACTTCAATTTTTTTTTCACTTTAAAACAAGTCTTTTAAATTGTACTGGCAATTTTTTACTCTGGTAAAACGGGTACAATGGTCTCAATTTCCTTTTAAACTATTTAAAATAAATAGTACTATGCGATAAACATTATTTCTCGCTATTTAACCTAAAAATGTATACATCTACTTGAAACTCGGAGGATATGTGAAAGTAAATAATGTACATTGTTGCAAAAACACTCCAGCAAAGAACATAATCGAAATAATATACACCTTTGCAGAAACATATAGTGAATAAAGTAATATCTCTTTTCACCACCAAACAAAACAATCAATTTCTTAGACAACAATTCTAAAAATATAATAACCAATATCTCACAAACTTTTGGTTTACATTTTTTTTTATCAAATTAAGTTTTTATTTTCAATAGTCCCACAACTTTGAAATGCTAAGCTAATTCATATCTCAAATAATTGTAGATATGATTCAAAATGGAAATTCCTTCTTATATAAAATTTACTCAAAGTCATCTTCATGGGAATTTTAGAGTAAGTTTATTATCTAGGCATTATTTAACCTTATATAAAAAATGGTTAATCAAAATCGTTAAAACACATTTTGATTAATTTTTTTTTTTTTCTCATTTTTCGCCTTAAGTAGGCTAAACTTAGCTTTAGGGTTGGATGGACGATTCCAAAAATCCCTCGGAGGAACCTTATGAAAATCCTAGATATTAAGTTCCAACCTGATTGATAAGGGTACCATTAACAAACAAACAGAAGGCATTGTAAAAGATATATACATTTTTAGGGTTCAGGGGTTCATAAACATTCATAAAAATCTCGAACTCAATTCTCTTTGGTGATCAAAATATTTCCTTACCCAGAGGATAGGGGGAGGGGGTGGAGTGCGATAAAGTAAAACTGTAGAATACATCGAACCAAACCACAATGCTACGGTTTGATCGAGATGGGGAAGGTGGAAAGCGGGATCTTAAAATCTTTGATTGTTTTGTTTAATTCAACTTTAATCGATCTAAACTAAGTATATAGACTCAGCGAACTTATTTTAACAAAAACAGCTGACATTAACCTTGAAAGAGTTGGTTAAGTGACACAATAAATAAAAAATAAAATACTAGAGTCTGGAATTCGAGTTCATCTTGTAAGAATCTAAGACGCTATATTTATCAAGTGATACATTTGATGATCCTGAGTCTATTTTATAAAAGTCTCCAACATGGGATATTTTAAAATATCGAGTTAAGAGCTAGGCAAGCCATGTGGGAATTTCCTTTCCAATAAAACCTTCTCTTCTCAATAAAACTTTACGAGTATGCAGAGCGCAGAGAAAAAAAAAAGTTAGGGTTTTAAATGTCCTCGTTGACGACACATTCAAACTATATCTTCCAGCAAAACATTTGTCCTTTTTTCTCCTTACAGGGTGCGTTGTTTAATAGCTAAACATAAACAATATTGACCACAGTCACGTAACTATTACTGAAAATACATCATTTAAAGCTCTACATGGAACAAAATATTTTGTGAAGGAAAAAATAAAAACCTCCCATGGTTTATGCCCTTCTAAAGCCACGTCACAATACTTGGAGGGGAAAGGAGAGGGGTAAGGAAGGACCTTTCGTAAATAATACACCTTAGTAACCCCACGAAACATAGGAGGTCTGATCACAAAGGTGTGATGGCAGGAGTTATTTTACTGTTGATTTAAAAATACATTCAAGAGGGGATGTTTATTTGTGGTTGGTATTTTCCTTCTTATTTTATTGAACCATAAAGACATTGTATATCAATCTTTAAACACGTTGTCTCATAAAGTGTAGGTACTTCTTGGATATATTTTTTACGGGAGTATGTTTTACCTTACTTATATTGCCCCGCGTTATTTCCTCAGTTGTAATACTCGTTCTCCTTTCACCTCTTTCAGTCGTTCTTTGTCTTTTACTATTTCCTAATATGTTTCTATATACTGTCTCCATTTCTGTTTTTTGCTTTATCTTTGTACCTCGGAGTAAAAGTATTGTGAGTGTCAAAAAAAAATTGAACTCGAGATGTTGATAAATGTTGACGTTTTATGACCCACTGAAACAAAAAAAAAGTTGTTTTCGCAAAGCCGTCTGTCTGTACCTCGGGCTAGAGATTAAACTATTACCGATTGGGCTAACACTTGATATATGTGGTTCCCCCGGAGTGTTTTTGGAATTAGATATCTAACCATAAATTTAAGAGTAGTTTACTGGAAGATAAAAAGAGAAAACTCGATTTCTCTAAATTCACTTTAACGATTTTGATTACATTTTATATTTAGACGTTGTTTATTATAATAAATAAGATGGAAATTCTCATTTTCTCATGAAAATGACTCTGAGGGTATTTTACTTAAGGGATATTTTAAATTTTTAATCATTTCTCTGCAACTATTTGAGATACGAAAAAACTTATTTTTGTAAAGTTGTACCCGCTTCGGTGGCGTAGTTGGCTAACGCGCTATTCGTGTTGAGTTCAACTGCTGAGGACGGGGAGATCGAGGTTTGAATCTCGGTCGGGTGAACTGGGGGTGGTTTTTACTAAATGATTTTCCACTCTCCCTCCACGCAAATGCGGGTTCATTTCCTCTAATTCAACCTTCCCAATTCCTAATCCATAAGCGTAATTAGTACTTAAAGCGTATAACCCGAACGGGTAGTAAGGTGCAGTGCTAAATAATAATTTAAAAAAATGTAAAGTTGTAGTAATATTTAAGATAAAAATATTGATTTAAAATACATGTTTATAAGACCAACAATTTCGGAGCTATATGCAAATATATACACTTTTTTATTCAGCTCGGGTGACCTGGTGGTCTAGGGATAAGGTGTCAGACTTCTATGCTGGCGTACGGGGTTCAATCCTCGGTCCCGGCAAAGATTTATCCGATTACCAAGCCCTTCCTTCACCTCTGACAAGACATCTTGTGAATGTGTGGAATGCCAGGCCTCCACCGTGGTTGGGATTCCACGTTAAACTGTAGGTCCTCCATTTCATCTCACAATCACCCTACCATTACACATTAGCGTAAGTGCATATAACCCGAACGGGTAGTAAGACGCGGTGCTAATAATAATAATAATTCAGCTCTGAAAATAAATTTGATTCTTATGCTCTTTGGTTGACAAAGTTTTTCTCTTTTCTCAATTTTACTGTAACAGTGCTCCTAGCTCCTAATGCCAAAGAGTAATTAATTAACAATGTGTAGTATTTCATTTATGATCTTTGTGTAATGATTTTACAACAATGTATGGACCAATTATATTTTCCTTTCGCAAATCTTCGAGTTTTTAGTAGGTGTATATTTTAAAATAAAAGCGGGAGAAAGTCTGTGCAATACACTATACAGTTTTTTTTATCGATCTGTCATTATATATGTGAGATTTAAATTCTTTTTTTCTTATGTAAACTTTTCCCTTTAATTTTTTTTTCATAAAATTTTGGATTTTTTTTCTGGAAAATATTCCCAATATTAAAATTAAATGAATCTAAATAATCCAAGTTTAAGTAATACAAAGAACGCTGAGCACCAGAAACAATATCAAAGAAGTTACAACAAAACAATAAAAGCAATCCCACTTGTTGTTTTTCTCCCACTCTCGTATCGATTACAGCGTTTGGCTGTAGAATGTACCACTTATGACGAGTCTGCTGTAAGCCATTAGGCCTTCAACACCCTATTTAATAACCTTACGGATCCTCAGTGTAGTGGTTAGTGCATCAGAACTACATATCTAAGAGTCCTGGGTTCGATTCCTGGCTGAAACCTTGTATATTTTTCTCTGAAGTGGAATTGTCCTAACGGTCACCAGGAGTTGGTTAATTAACCTTAAGTTAGGTTTCTGACTCCTACTGTCTCACACCTCCATAATCACTATTATAATTTCATCATATAATTGTGGTTACGCGTAGACAACCTCCATAGGTGTACCCCGGGTAACGCTCTGTGTCACCAACGCAGCAAATAGTCTACATACAATCGACCGAACTATATGTCATATCCCTCCCGGTCAGTTAAGTGATGCCTTAAAAAAATCTTTATGTATATGTGGTAAGTTCAAGGTGCTATCTTCCCCAACACCAACCTCTTCACCTAATTATTAATAAGTCGCAAGTAACCACTGTGGAAAATATTCATCACTAGCTGTCATTATTTCTTTAAAAAATACTCTTACTTTCCCTTCATCAACCATATAATTACTCTCCCCATTCCCCTTTACCTTTATTCAATGATCTTTAAATTGTTCCAAATCAATTTTATTCTTTGTTTTTCTTCAATACGTTCAGAACTTTCTTGACATACTTTTTATCTTTGTCTAGTTATTTCAATCTTCTTTTTTTTTCACTTACGTCCTTCTTTTTCTATTTTAATATCCCTTCCACACTTGTTCCAGTCCCGGTATTGCCATCTCCACCAATATCCTTCCTCCATCTCTTTCCATCCCTCTTTATCTCAGTTTAGATTCTTGAAACCCATACAGTCAGCAAACCTAGTTCTCGTATATTGTGTTGACTGAAACGTTAAAAGTCAGCTATTTGCGGAGGTAAAAATCAGACGCATTGCCCCGAAACTAACAATGTCTTCGAGGAAGGCGGGTCCATTCTACTGCAGTGGTAAAATTGATACTTCGTTTTATTGAGAGGCGAATTAAGTGAGCTGGAAGGGGACACGAGAAGGGGGTAAGTGTTTTTTTTTGTTTCAATTTTCATAGCAAACCATTTTGTTCAGATAAATAAAATATTCAGGGGATTGACTGACAAACCATATGGGAAGAAACCATTGGGAAGATATACATGCAGATGGGAGGATAACATTAGAATGGACCTGAAAGAGATAGGGTGTAGTGAGGTGGACTGGATAGAACTAGCTCAAGATTAGGATAGTATTTTTGTAAATAAACTTTCAAATTCCTATTTCCATAGATTAAGTAAGTAAATAATGTAAATACGATTGTAATACTTTTTTCCACCATTGGGGCAAAATTATTTTCCAATTTTCAAATATTTGACTTCTAATGAAAATCCGGCTATAAATAAGATTACCAAAACCAGTAGTCATATCATGGTGTGATTTTCTATACTCTTCTCTAAAAACCATTAAATTAAAATAAGTAAAGCCATTATACAATATTTTAAAAAATAAATGTTTTAAAAACTCTATCTTAAAAAGTGGAGCCATTAAACTGATAATTTTTTATGGTTCTAGAGTAATCTTGTATTTAATTTCCCGGCTAATTGTACGGGATATGGGCTCTTCATTAATTGTAGATATCAAAAATATATATAAAAATATTTCTTGATTTTTATGATCTTTTAGACATAGCCATTTTAAAGATATTCAAATATATTGACAAATCGAACTACAGCTATTTATATTTAAATAACTTTGACGCCAAGATTATTAACTGCCTACCCGAAACGATGATCACGTGGATAGAGGCGTCAGCCTCGTCGAGAATTACTTGCTTGTGATGGGAGGTTCGGGCTTCGAATTCCAAACCGATATTTTTCCTATATGATTTCCCTCTTCTGATTCAATATAAATGCGTTTATATATCCTATCAATTCTACCTTCCTCATCCATATCACGTAAGTTTAAATATGCTAGTGGCACGGATGGGAAGTAAGAGGCAATACACACATGAAAAAATTATATCTTAGGGAAACGGATATGTAGTGTGTTTCGTGCCAGAATCATGATCAACTTTACGTTTACGTAACATTTAATGAATGTTCACTAAACATGACGTAGAGATTCTCTTGGTGTATTTTAAATGGATGCTAAAACGATACAGCTAGCTTAACATACACCTAAAGTTTTATTATTATTATTATTATTATTATTATTATTACTATTAGCACCACGTCTTATTACCCGGTAGGGTTACGCTAATGTGTAATGGTAGGGTGAGTGTGAGGTGAAATGGAGGACCTACAGTTTAACGTGGAATCCAAACTACGATGGAGGCCTGGCGTTCCACAAATTCACAATTTGTGATTAATACACGTCTAGTCAGAGGCAAAGGAAGGGTTTGTTAATCAGATAAATCTATGCCGGAACCTAGGATTAAACCCCAGACCCCCAGAGTAGAAGTCTGACACCTTACCCCTAGACCACCAGGTCACCTACATAAAGTTTACTTAACTTAACGGTTTTCTAAGGGAAAACTTTCACGCTACGTGAACGTTAAGTGAAGGCTACCATTTGTTCTAGTCAGCTAGTAATTTGGCAAGTCCCGGCAGCACGGCTATTTATACTTGATTTATTTGTTTATGGAATGCAGACAACTTCTTCAATATAGTTTGTCCAAGTCTCTCGAACAATAGTTTTTAATACCACTTTTTACTGCGCTTTCGGATTATACGCCTATGTGGTAATAACGCCAATGGTTTCGGGAATAAGTAAGGTTATATATAAAGGAGGCGTACCTATATTTGCGTGAGGAGAGAGTGTAAAACCATTTTGGAAAAACTAATCTCAGTACACCCGAATGAGGTTCAAACCTTGTTCTCCCAGTCATCGGAAGTTTAGGCTACTGCAAGAGTAGCCCATTATACCATGCGGCCACCAAAGCGGGTAACTCTAAGAATTGATAGCCTCATGCTATATTTTATTTTGTATATCCAGTAAATTGAATTGGCCTTAATTGCTTGGAGTTTTATTTAAGTGAACTTTTTCTTGTTTTTTTTTTCTTCAAAAAGTCCAAATCCATTGTCTGTGTACTGCTAGAGTTGCTACGTTCCAATATGTGAATACTGATCATACAATAGTTTATTTACATTAATTGGGCATTACGTTACTTGAATGTTAAGTAGAATGTGATCCCAGCACTAGAGGAGGTATGCTGAAATAACGTAGAGACAGGGATAAAAGCCTTTATCTCCCCATTTACGGTTATCAAGTTCAATGAAAATATAGCACCTTAAACCACTCCGCCACCGGTGCGATAGGACACACAAGTATTGGGCTTATTATTATTATTATTATTATTATTATTATTATTATTAGAACCGCGTCTTACTACCCGTTCGGGTTATACGCACGTACGCTAATGTGTAATGGTAGGGTGATTGTGAGATGAAATGGAGGACCTACAGTTTAACGTGGAATCCGAACCACGGTGGAGGCCTGGCTTTCCCCACGTTCACAAGATGTCTTGTCAGAGGTGAAGGAAGGGTTTGTTAATCAGATAAATCTGTGCCGGGACCGAGGATTGAACCCCGGCCGCCAGAACAGAAGTCTGACACCTTACCCCTAGACCGCCAGGTCACCTATTGGGCTTATCAATATTGGTTAGCAGAACTATCTTTATACTTGAGTTGCTGGTGTTTGACCCAATAGATTGAACTACGGATGTTTAGGGGGATGGATATCTCTGAAGGAATTAGAATAGACGTATGTCTATGACACCCCTGTCAAGTGGGGTCATACACTATCCACCCCTTATAGTTATACCACTCTATTAATCTCTCCCGTGATGGGTACTATGTCAAACATCACAGCAATAATCTCTGAAGTAATTATAAAATACATATGTCTGTGACACCCCTGTCATGGGTTGTCAAACACTATCCATCCCTGATAGTCATACCACTCTCTCAAACTCTCCCATGATGCGTACTATGTCAAACATCACAGCGATAATCTCTGGAGGAATGAGGATAGACGTATGTCTGTGACACCCCTGTCAAATTGTGTCATACACTGTCCACTCCTGATAGCTATACCACCCTCTCAAACACACACACACACACTCTGGTCGGTACTATGTCAAACATCACCGCGGTAATAAGCCACCTAGAGTCGTGACTCCAGGGGGTTGTGAGGATTCATTTACTGACGTCACCTGCTGTATCACTCAGGTAGAAATTATGGTAGATAGTTTGTTGTCACTCTAACATAGGGAAGAGGTACATAGTAAGATATAGTTAGAATATGGTTATAAATAAAAAGTGAAGGACTTGGTGCAATACAGATACAAACTACTAGTTTTGATTTTTTTTTAAACTATGAATTATTTTGTCAAATCTCATTAATCAAAAAGGATGGAATATTTTGTTAGTGCTTCGCGTACAACTAGCCATTCATACTCACAATCTTCATAGAAAAAAATTATTATAATTTAATAATTAATTTTATTATAAATTTATCATTTATATTGATTCTAAAGATTATCATAAAATAGGTTGTTAATTTTGAAGCCTTGTGTCATACTTCTACAAGCCTATCGATGAATGTTGTTTTGAAGTAACACATTACTTAAAATTAAAATTAGTTTTGTATTGTACACATTAATAAGTAAAACTATGTCTACTAAAATTAATGATAATAAATATGAACATATGAAACCAATACAATGTTGTTAGGTAATAGATAAATAATGCTTAATTTTATAATCTTAGTAACTATGATAAGTGTATAAATTTTAATCATTTTTCTAACGTTTAAATAAAAAGTTTATATATTTAATAAAAGGTATATATATATATATATATATATATATAAGGTATAGTTTATATAAATCAGTGAATGTATGGATGATATAATTAAAGGGTTCCCGATATTATAAAAAAGGGGTTGAAGTAAAAAAAAAGGGGTTTGAGCTGTAGAGTTGTGAAAATAGCTCGCATAATTTCTAAACTGTCTCTGAGATTTACTACAAACCCTATGATTTGAGTAAGCAAGAAAATTCATTTGAACATATTTTTTCGCCTAGATTAGTGAGGTCTGTATTATATTTTCAAGTTAAAGCAAAACAAAAATCAGCCACTAGATTAACTATAATACAATACAAATAGTTATTTGCTAAAGAAAATTAAAGAAAACTTTTTAGAACTAAATATAAAAATAACGTATGAAAATTTAAGATAAAATTCAACAAGAAAATGCATGATAGAATTGTCCACTGATTATAGTGAGGCTCTTCCATTGAACTTCATATAAGTTACTTGATGGAGATATTAACTATATTAGAAGTTTCAAATTCCAAACATTAATTGTTTTCAAATTTAGAAAATTGTATCTGTAAATAGAGATCACTCATTAAAAAACAAGGTACGAGTCACCTTTAGCAGAGAATTCTCCATTATAAACAATGTTGTAAAACGTTGCCACACTATTCCAAATGTACCGGGTTCAATTTCAGTGTTCAAGTAACATTTAATAAAATTATATAAATATCGGATTATTGTAATTTATTCTAACCGCCTCTGTGGTCCACTGGTCAAGAATTTCCGGCCACAGATCCAGAGGCCACGGGTTCGATTCTTGGCACTGCAAGGTCTTTCTGTAAAGCAGTGGGTTTGGACCGGAGTCATACTCAGCCTAGTGAGAACAATTGAGGAGCTACTTTAATAAATAAGTTACGCCTCCGGTCTAGAGAACTGATATTAACGGCTGGAGGGTTTGTTGTGCCGACAACATGATACCCTCTATAGGCAAATGTTGGCAATATCTTAGATTAAATGCAGTGGCCACTTGGTCGGTATAGCTCTCTTCCGGGATGACACCGTGAGTTTTGTTTTTAAACTTATTCCGAAGTGTATAATTATTTGGCTATGATAAACAATTATTTTATTAGGGTATCCAGCATGCCCTTTCTGAATACAAAAATATACCAGCTCTTAGCTTACACACTAACTTAACCTAAGACCACTTCAGTACCCACGTGGTCTAACGCGCTACTCTCGCAGTAGACTAGACTTCAGATGACTGGTGTACTGAGAGTGGTTTTCCAAAATTGGTTATCGCTCTCCTTCCACGCAAATGGGGTTACACTTCCTCCAAATATAACCTTCATAATCCCTCAAATTATTAGCGTAATTAGTAAATAAGCATATATCCCCCGAACGGGTAATTTTAGACGTGGTGCTAAAGAAATAAAAGCATGTTTAGTAATAAACATCGAGCACTAGAACTTAGATATTTATTAGATTGTAAAACAAACCAGTAAACAATTAGTAAATAGATCTGCCAGCATCAACTGGAATTGAACCAGCTTACCGTGGCTTTGTGGTCTACTACTTTTTAACAAGCTAGCCACAGGGGACGGAGTAAAATTACAAAGATCAATAAAAGCACAAGGTAGAGCTTATTCTGTCTGGCTCCACGGGGTTGCGCATCCCTGGCTCGGGGCGAAATGGGTTGAGGACTAATTCTGTGTGTGCGTGAGGATGCATAAAACAGTAGGTGAGCAAGAGCGGGGGGGTGTAGTGTAGTTTATGTGGTGACGCTGTGGTGGTAGCACTGCAAGGTTCTACAACAAAAGGAGCGAAAGTTTAGTTTTTAGTGTGTCCATCACCATGCTTGGAATACATTTTGTAGAGTAGTCCCTGAAATGGTATTTATTTATTTTTATTTTGTAGGTTTATTAAAGAAGATATTAAGTTTTTTTTAATATAGAAATAAATAAAATACTAAAACTTCTTTTAAAGTGATTACGGATGTGCGTCTCAGCATTCATCCGTGAATTTTACCGTCATTCATCCCTTAACGCTGTAAGGGATATTTGGTTGCGAAGAGTTTGCTCCATAACTTTGATCTTGTATTCGCTATTTGATTTCACACTATATCGAAGTTATTAATACAAAAACAGAACATATTAGGGGGCTTTTTCTGTGGTTAAAAATGTTGAGAGGTTTTAATGTAGTTGAAGCGTTAAATTTTTCACAAAATTTTATTTGAAAGAAAGTTATTAGTTTTTGGTTTATAATCATATATAAGATTGTTTTTTATATCAAAGCTGTTTAGGAAAATGTATCTGGAATAAAAGTTTTGTTTGCGTTTTAAATGATAAAATAACATTTTTTATCCGAAATTTTAGGGAATTTTGTTTTATTAGTTTAAGAACAGGTTTAATAACAGCTTAACTCCAGGAATAGCTAGGATTTATTATGGTAGTTGGTGACCTGGCAGCCTAGGGGTAAGGTGTCAGACTTCTGTGCTGGCGGCCGGGGTTCAATCCTCGGTCGCGGCAAAGATTTAACCCTTCCTTCACCTCTGACAAGACATCTTGTGAATGTGGGGAATGACAGGCCTCCACCGTGGTTCGGATTCCACGTTAAGTTGTAGGTCCTTCATTTAATCTCATAATCACCCTACCATTACACGTTAGCGTAAGTGCGTATAACCCGAATGGGTAGAAAGACGCGATGCTAATAATAATAATAATAATTATTATTATGGTAGTTTGGAGTAAGTGCACCTGCATTTTCGTTGAGAGAAGGTTAGAAAACCTGATCGATAAGTCACCTGTAGATAATTTCCCTCCTTGCATCCCCCCCTCCCCCCCCCCCCCCCACCCC